>JBBPBX010059369.1:8160-21790 GCA_038048925.1 Garcialebias charrua
ATATACATATACAGGTAGTCCCCGACTTACGAGCACTCTTACTTACGAGGTCCCGGACTTACGAGTATGCATCTCATTAAAAAAAAAAAAATTTTTTTTTTTAAACTTATTATTATTATTATTTTTAATAAATGAATACATGTACAGTACTGTACAGTCACCAAGCACTTAGCCTATCCTAACACAGTTTTTAAAGATGAAGGAGTGAGTTGAATTGTCTGAGCTAGCTCCCTTTATGGGAATGGAGCCTGCAGGGAGGAGGGAGACAATTCAACTGACTCCTTAACTGTGTTAGGATAGGCTAAGTGCTTGGTGACTGTATAGTACTGTACATTTATCTATTTATAAATAAAAAACAATAAAAAATAAATAAAATAAAAAAATACTGTATATACTGTATATTTTTAATAAATAGATAAATGTTTTTTTGTTTTTTGTGATCCTACTTACGAATTTTTGACATACGAGCACCCCCTAGGGACGGAACTCGCTCGTAAGTCGGGGACTACCTGTATAGTATATACCAATATACTTACATATACACATACATACATTCATATTCAGTCATATACCCATTAAATATACACATACGATACCTGCGTGTGTATCCCTGCATCTATAAGTGTGTGGTTATAGGCATGCATAAATGAATAAGGCTTCTCTAATAGAACATTCAATAGTGACCCCCAAAAGGACCCTGAGCTCAGAGCCCCCAGGGCCACCTGAACAGGACGAACCACTCACCCATCCCCCAGATCCGACCATAGGGGAGAACCGGGAGAGCCCTACCAGCGACCACACACAATGACCCCCAGGGGCCAACAGTGACAAACTCACAAGACCCTAACGGAGCCCGCCACACCAACGTAGCCCCAGGCCCAGGCGCCAGGGACGCCCAACCCTCAGGCCCAGACCCGATAGGACCAGAGGACCCAAGCCCCACTAGGCAGCCACCAGGCCGGGCCGACATATGCCCAAGCGCCCAACCCCCGATGCCGAGGGCCCCAAGCGCGCCGGCAGGCAAGGGCATACCCCGCTAGGGGGCCACGTGGTAGGAGCATGACACCAAGTAACCTCAGATGTATCAGAGAGGGAGCAGCCTAAGTCCCAGCCTTACAACTAAACATTCATATACAGACACACTCACTCAGACCCACCCTCATCCTCACCCTCACTCACACAAATACAAACAATAACGACACATTCCATTCATAATCCCGATGCACACTCTATAACCCCCAGGTCCAAAACATATACCTGCCCCCTACATGGGGTAGCCTACACCCAAACCCAGGAGGTAGGCCCATTCATTCTGGGGACCCTTTAGTCCAGGACAACACCCAATGGCCTGCCATCCTACCGGACCCCACCCGCAGAATGGCCACCAGGGAACCAGGGGATGAAAAAAAGGAAAAAAAAATTAACAAACCTAGACCCTGACACACACACACCCGTCCCCAAATGTGCTGTTGATGTGTGTTGTTGTAAAGTGCACTTAAAAAAGGGAAAGAGAAGGAGCAAAGGTTGACATAATGCCAGTTTCCCCTCCATCCCAACTCTAACCCAAGCCCTTACTGTCTAAATGCATAATTGTGAGTGAGCACAGGCACAGGAAGCGAGAGTGGTGTCATCTTGCCACCCATAACCATAGTGCTCACCCCAAATTCCTATATGTGATTTTTATGAGGATGTTTATGAGTGAATGTCTAAGGTGTATAATAAAATTGAATCCCAGGTGGTACTGCAAAACAGAGAAGTAAAAAACGTTGCAACACACCCGAGTCTCAAAAAAAAAAACATAATGGTACTTCTTCCAGTTGTTACAGGTCCCGAGTGTCAGGACTGCTGCAACAGTGATGACACACAATCTGAAGGATAATAAAATAGAAGTCAGGGATGACGACCGTTGTGTTGCCGTTTGAATCCAGGTAGCATGATTATTTACAGTATTTGTTAACAAACAAATATTTTACAGTGTACAGTATTAATGTTTTACAAACCTGGTTTCCTTATTTTACAGGTATTACAGTAATTAACTTTTCACATTTTCACCCTTCACTTAGATGAAGACAATAGCCGTGTTTCCATCAAGGTTTCTAGATGCGCATTTTGAAGTATCGCAGCAGAAAAGCTTAATGGAAACTGCAAAATGCGAAGTTACTTCCTGAAATTCGCCAAAAAGTAGATACGCTCGCTTGAGGTGGTTTTTGGGATCTTCGAAACCGAGCAGATGCGCAAAACGACAGATGGAAACACATTTGCCGCCTCAGTGCTGCCGTAGCCAGAGCCATATAAAGTGAGAGTTGCGACACTTCCATAGCGTTCCGTTGTAAGAATGGAATGCGGAAGTCACGTGGGTCATGGAGGGGGCGATTTGTTCCATGGCTCTGTTTAACAGTCTGACTCTGCCTGCAGTAGCGCTCCGTCGCCGCCAGAGGGTGCAGCTCCACAAGGTTTCCATAGCCGTTGTTTGGAACGAATGACCACGTCGGCGACATCAAAGAGTGTCAGAACTCTCTCTATATATGGCTCTGGCCGTAGCGAACATTCACGTCACGTGACTGACCAGCTGTTTCCGCTCCGGACAACATGTAACATCGCTAAAACTAGTTGGCATGACAGAATAAATACAACTTGCCCGATAGCAACACGTACCTGAAATATTCTCTCCATTTTGACGAGATGTGTGGCCGGGTTCTGTTTTCAACCGCTACTTCCTGTTTACTGTAGACATGCGTAACGCTGACGTCTGACGTAATGACGCTGACGTCTGACGTAATGACGCTGTGCGTGGCCCGGTAGATGCGCTACAAGCCAGCAGATGGAAACACTTCTGATCCGCATTAATTTGTATTTACATATTTGCGAGATTTCAAAAATTAGCTCAAAATTCGAAATGAAAATAGATGGAAACAGGGCTAATGTGTCAAACAGGATAAATCAACTGTTTTACAGCTCTACTGCGCTTAGCTCTATATTTACTGATATAAGCATTAAAATGTACACTGATTTTAACTGAACACCGATCAAAATAAAAATTACAAGACTTACAAAACAAATGCAGAATCTAAGTTAGCCTTGTTCCACCTTTAAACTCAGTTCCCACACTTAGTGGTCTGAATATTATTCAAACAAAAACAAAGTAAAACTCAAAACCCCAGAGTTAGTAAGGTATCACGTCCTTCTATTCACTTTCCCCCGCGAGACCTTCCCAGCGCGGGCTGGCAAATTGCCAAATTTAATGTGACTGTTTAAACTTGCAACTACTGGCAAAATGGTGCACAGAAACCGCAACACAGTGATATGTGCAGGTCACATAAAAGGTAAACATCTTACATCGTAGTTATGATGTGTTTTCACCATGTACTGACCTGAAGGATAATAAAATAGAAGTCAGGGATGACGACCGTTGTGTTGCCGTTTGAATCCAGATAGCATGTGAAGCTAACCGGAAGTCCGTCCCCAAAACCAACCTGGAAGCAACGCACCCCCCAAAACAAAGGTTCCGCTTCGTCATCACCGCTAGCGTCCCACCTCAGGAAAGCACTTTAAATGCAGGCAGATTAACTTGCCGAACCGCAAACGAAATATAACAAATATATATTTGAAAATAGGATCAACTGCATATGGAAATACTTTACATTCATTAGAAAACCAAATATTGTGGTGACATTTTTAGGTGCACCACACAGTTTTTTAGCAGTCAACAATGGTGTACCACAAGGCTCAGTCTTAGGACCCACCCTCTTTACAATCTAAATAGGTAATGTATGTCAGAGCATACCTGATGCATCCTTACATTTCTATGCTGATGACACAGTTGTTTGTTGTCGAGCTAAAACAGTTGCTAAGGCTTTCCAGCTTTTGCAATCTGCTTTTGACATCATCCAGTCAGATTTGTTCTGTCTCAAACTTGTCCTAAATGCCGATAAAACCAAAGGGATGCTTTTTTAAAGACTGGAAGTAGGTCCCAGCAGTCATTCCTCTGATTTTATCCTCAAATGGTGTCCCTATTGAGTTTGTTGATTCCTATAAATATTTGGGTATCTTGGTCGACTCGCATCTCTCTTTTAAGCTCCACGTGGAAAACCTAGTAAAGAAACTGAAAGCTAAACTGGGTTTCTTTTTCAGAAACAGATCCTGTCTAACACTGAATGCTAGGAAACACCTTGCAGAACGAACAGATTAAAAAAAACTCCTTCATCCCGTCAGCTATTGGATTTTTAAACAAAAACTAGGGTTTAAGCTTATTTCCTTTTACATATTTTTATCTTGGAAATCTTAACTTCATGTTTTTAAGGATGAATAGTTTGCTTCTATTATGCTGTACCTTTTTAGTAATGTTTTATGTATTTTGTTTTTATGGTACTTTTTATTCTGTTTTATAGCTGTATGAATGTGCTGGCTGTCTCACCACCTCTACCTGTTGTAGATGAATTGCCCCTTGGGGACCTAATAAAGTGAACTTGAACTTGTAACTGTGACTTTCCTTCCCTCCATTGATTACGGTGACATTATCTACACGAATGCACCTAAGCTCCCTGCAGACGCTGGATGCTGTCTATCATGGTGCGCTAAGATTCATAACTGGCTGTGATAATCGTACCCACCACTGCACCCTGTATTCACTAGTTAACTGTACATCATTAACCTCACGCAGACTCTTCCACTGGTACATTTTCATATTTAAATCACTTCTCGGTCTACTGCCTTCATACATCTCCTCCTACATGTTTCTGCATGAGTGCAGCTACAGCGTGCACTCTCAGGGCATGATTACCTGCAGTGTCCCCTCAGTGAGGATTGAACTAGGCAAAAGGGGCTTCTCCCACTATGCTCCTGTTTCCTGGAATATCTTGCAAAAAGATCTGAAGCTCTTGACCTTGACCTTGGCTTTAAGAACCTGTTGGACTCCTGGCAAGAACCAATGCAGACATGTTCCTGTTTTTAGTTTTCTACAAAGTACATTCGCCTTATGATCTATCTGTTTTTACTACTTTTTGACATCTTATTTTAACTTGTTAAAAAAATAATCCTCTTTTATGATTGCCTATTGTTGTCGCTGTTGGCCATTGTTGTCATCATGCTTTGTTGAAACCAGGTCTCTCTTGTAAATGAGTCCTCAAGGCTTAATGAGATTAACCTGTCTAAATAAAGGTTGAATTAATAAAACCTGCCATTATGTATCGTTTCTCCTTCCTGTTCCTCTCAAACCCAGCCGGTCAAAGCAGATGGCCACTTGTCCTGAGCCTGGTTCTGCTAAAGTTTCTTCCTCATGTGAAGTTATTCCTTTCCACTGTTTCCTTCATGCTTGCTCAGGAAGAGAGTTCTGCAATGAAGTTAGACTCAAAGCAGTCTGCTCCTCAAATCATGTTATTAATTTACTTTTTATATGAATGTTTCTGTTCAGTGCCCTGAGATGTCTTCTGTTGTGACTTGGCGCTACATAAATAAACTGAATTTAATTTAATTTAATTGGATTGGATTGAATTGGATTGATTAGACTAGGAATGCACATTGCATCTAAAAGGACAGCACTTTCATTAGATGAAAAAAAGAAGAAGATTTGACTAAAACTTTTTGAAACTGTTGGCCCAGATAAGAACCGTGTGAAAAATCGATGTTGGAGCTCAGTTGTCAGTATGACGATGTGCTGACTAACCCTCGGAGGAGCAATGCAGAGTGGGAAGAGGGTTTTAAGGACGCCCACTGGAGATAAGAGACCATTCACATGGGAACAACAGTAGCCCCTCCTTCTCTTTATTTCTAAAGTCACCAAATCTTTAGAGGAACAGAGCTGAGTATTTGCCTTCCTCAGATTGAGACTGGGATGACAGCTCGGGGCCCAGCGGCAAGCGCTGTTGACAGTGGGAAAAGGGGAACGGGACGAGCAGAGTAATCTCCCTCTAAGCCTTGCCTATTTATCACAGAGGTAATGATAAGAATCAGATTTAAAGGTGAACCCTGAGATGGGTCAGAGCCTCACACAGGCAGTAACGTGATCTGCAGGAGAGCGAGATAACCCAGGACAATACGGGGGGACGTCTGTCAGATAAATAAAACAAACGGTGTAGGGCTATAAAAGGGGGACCCACGTGGTTTTTGATTCACAGAACAAATTCAGCATCACTAAGAATAGGAAGAGAATGATGACTAGAAAGGGGAAACGGGGGGATGCTGAGAAAGAGATAAAGGAGTGAAAGAAGATGACTTATTTCAAGAGTAGGGAAATAAGACCAGTAGAGGCAATGTTAAGTGTTTGCTCTGGGAAGTCTTTCAAGACAAATTTAAATGAAAAAAATACTTTACAGTACTCAGAAAAGTGGCATGTCTGAAAATCTGTTATTGCAGCTTACCAATAAAGTAACTTGAATCTCTTTAAGGTATTCCAATTGCTTCATAGCCCACTTAGCAAACCACATGGGTGTGAAACTTTACAGCTGTGATTATATGAAAATGCAATCAATTTGCAGCCTCAGTCGTCCAATGGAGGTCTGCACGATTTATGTTACAAGTGTATAGATCTTGCAAGAAACTAGCAATAGTTTTAAAAAGACCATTATTTGTAGATTTGTGGGTTTTCGCAACAAATGCATTCTGTATTTCAACCAATCAATGAAGCTTATCATTGCAAAAGAATAACATTACTGGTTGTTTCGGCCATTACAGCAACATGCCAGATTATTGTCTAACTTTGATAAACCTTTTATAGTCACTATAACCCTTGTCTTTCCTTGTTTTTTATTTTTATTTTTTACAGCCACCAGTTGCTTTTGCACATCTTCATCCTGAGACAAGGATCTAATCAGTGCAAAGCAGCAATATGGATTGAATCCTCGTTCTGGCTGCTAGTGGGCGTCTTGAGCCGATTGCCCTTTGCTCGATATGTCGCCTGGTGAGGTCACTCAGCAGCCTCAGGGACCCCGGGTCATTTCCCCTCTGAGAAACAACAGTGCTTTGACCTCTGGGAATCTTCTCTCTCTGCAACGCGTGTGAGGTCATGTTTTCCAGGCTTTGCGCATGGTGTCATGTTTTCTTGTCCTCTGTGTGTGCACTGTATCAACACAGCTCTGCAGTTATAAAAATAAAGTGAGGCAGACAGAAGCCTACTCTGTACCATCTAGCGAACAATGACTGAAAACATGTCACTGATACAGTACAGGTTAGACTTAGTAGATAAAATACATGCAGTGTGTAGGTTGTGTTCGCCCCCTTTTAAAAAGTCAATAGGACTGTGGGGCGTGGTGTGGACAGCCACCTCCCACATAGAAAATTAATGGCTGGAGCTCCTGAGAATAGATGACTGATGACTTTCATAGAGAGCTCCGTAGCCCTGTTGGTACTGTCTATATTGTGTCTCCGGTGGCTCTGAGTTACTGGATCTTCTCAAGCAACCCCAAGCAATCTTGCATCTGTTGTACAAGATAATGTTGTGTTGCTCTGCAGACACCTGTTTTTTGATTACAGTCTGTTTTCTGCAGAGCATCTGCTTGATCAGTGGATCAGTTAAAATAATGATTTTTTTTTTCAGGAAGTGCAATACAAAATGTCTAACTTTTAACAATGGCTCTTAACATATTTGTGGAAAATAATTCCACTTTCCATTTTCAGTTATTTCTATGTAAAAGCAAAAGATGAGAAAGTTTTAAGTGAACACAACTGTGGCTGTGATGAGTCACCAGATCCCACCACTATGATGTAACGCCTTCCTTATTACCAATATATGTCAAAAGTGAGGTCTCTGGAAAGTTCATAAACATTTATAATGTACATTATCTCTTGTATGAAGCTCTTTGAATAACCTCAGCTTTGAGAATAATAGTTTGCCTTCTTATAACAACTCCAATCTGCATGCAAATTCGCAAATTCATTCGTACTCACCTGCTCACACAGACTCGTGTTCGTGCTGCTATTGTTCAGCGTATTGTTTTTGAACTATTTATGCTTAGTATATTCTAAGTTTTAGTGTATTTCTTTGTTCATATCTTAGATAGTACTATTTTTCTTTAAAATTTAAACTGTTGTTGGATTTTCCTGGGACCCTCTGTACACAATTATGTTCCACCATATGCACCACATGTGGTGCAAATGACAATAAAGAACCTTGACTTGACTTGAAATTATTGGGTTTTTTTTAAAACTTTTACATAGTTATCAAATTTGCATTATTCTAGAAGAAATATAATAGTGCAGGAAGTTTTAGGATTCAGATTAAGTCAACTTTGTTTGTCCCTGAAAGGCAATTAAGTTTGGCAGTTTCCAGATTTTCACACCCACACACATACGTGTGGTCATATACCCAAAATCAATGTAAAAAATTACAACAAATAAAAAATAAAAACATAAATAATAATAATTTATTAAAAATACATATTGCACAATAACAAACTAACAAAGATCAGCATCACAATAAAACCACTTTGTGGCAAGGCTACACTGCTCTGCTACAAGTAACTACCTGCAGCTAATTGTGGTTCTATGTAACCATAGAACACTATGTAAATAAAAAGAACTAACCCTTCAAACTGAGGTCAGTCAAACTATGCAAAGCATGTACAAGGTTCAAAGTTTCTTTATTGTCATTCGCATCGCATGTTGTACATGAGGTGGATCAAAACTGTGTACACAGTGTTCCAGTTACACCTCAAAATAACAAAAATATAAACTATAAAATGAATAAGTATATGAGGATCTAGGATATACAGTCGTCCCTCGCTACTTCGCGGTTCGTTTATCTTGTACTCGCTGTATTGCGGTTTTTCAAAATAAGATTGGACATGACACACAATTAGCTGATTGATTAATTAGCTGCACAATTGGTATGCAATCTTTCTTTTAAATAAATTATTTTAAATTATTTAACACCTTCTGCACTGTAGGATAAACATCCTGCTGCAGCTCATCAGCTGTTCACCGTGCAGAGCGGAGAAGTGGGCGTGGCCAAGAGCGCTTGCAGGCAGGGATCTGAAATCATGACATTATGTGCTCTTTTAAGCATTTAGCGTTTAGAAACATTGTTTAGAATATTTGCAAAAGTGTGGGAAGGGTTTAAAATTTCTTTATATACAGGAAGCCCTCGAGTTACGTCAGGGATTGGGACCTACGGGTGTGACTTAGGTCGATGTTGTCGTACCTCGCGGACCAAAAACACCTGCCTGTCGTAGGTCCGCGTTTCTGACATAGGTCGCGGCTATACCGCTAACGGAGCGCTGCACACATATTTAATGGCATGAGACTGAACAAGCAGACATACTAGGCCATAAACATGCACAGAACTGTACAGTAAATGAATACAGTACTGTACAATAAATAAAAAATATAATGTCTTACTTTGAGCTGGTCAAAGCCTGCCTTCGTCTTTTAGCATCAGCTCGCACCCGTCCGAGCTCCCCCAGCTTCCTTACGCTCCACACAAAGAATGACTGTTAGCTTCTTAACTTCATACATTTGGAGCCAGAAAAAAAAAAAACTTACTGAAAGCCGTTTCTCCGCGATAATCCTCCATCCAAAACAAGCTCGGCGTT
The DNA here is from genome assembly GCA_038048925.1 of Garcialebias charrua. Classification (NCBI taxonomy): domain Eukaryota; kingdom Metazoa; phylum Chordata; class Actinopteri; order Cyprinodontiformes; family Rivulidae; genus Garcialebias; species Garcialebias charrua. The sequence goes on from JBBPBX010059369.1 coordinate 17,685, forward strand.
AGCTACGGTTAGGCCCCGCCATTAGCAGCAATGGTTAGCATGTCAGTTCATTCAAAAAGGCTGTCGGCTTTGTATCTCCGCGTTAGCTCGGTGTCCCCCGACTGCCAGGCGGACATTTGCGGCGAGCTCCCGGCCGCAGATGGCCCCTCCGCGGCATGTCGGCTCGGTGTCTTCGCCTGTGTTAGCTGCTCTGTTAGCTGCTGTCGTTAGCATGTCGGGCGGCGTTGTGGGAGCGATCGCGGGGCGATCCGCGGCTGCTCCTCCGGGCCTGAGACGTCCACAGAGTTGACCGAGTGTTTCCAGCAAATTTATCCGTATGAGGCAACCCTGATCGGACACACAGTCCTCTAGAGCCAGCTGACAGGAGCATCTATGGCGGAGCTCCATTGACCGCAATTGTAAAATGGCGACCGGAAACGACCGGAAGTTGCGTAAATACGATAAAATTGTAATAAAAACGTAATATTAATAATTATACTTTATTTATAAAGCCATTTAAAACAACCACAGCTGCAACAAAGTGCTATACACATGAAATTAATAACATTTAAACACACAAAAAAAATAATAATATATATATATTTTTTAATCATATTTTTATTAAATATGATAAAATCGTAAGTCTGAGTTGCCGTAGGTCGCGGGTGACGTAGGTCGAGGGTTTGCTGTATTTATATATAAATAATAAAATAAACTACTACTACTTGTACTACTATTCCTACTTTGTGATTTTTCTATTACAGTATTGCGGAGCTTCAGGGTATGGATCCCCCGTGATAAACGAGGGATTACTATACACTAAACACTAACTTTGTAAAATAATATGTTATGTTAAAAAGCAATCCAAACATGATATTACATTACTGATATATGATATGATACAAGAGTAAATGTTAAAACATACAGTATCCACAAAACCACATTTTGAAAACTCTCAACTATGACTTGAATACGTCGGTTTCATCCTAGATAACCTTAAAACTTTGTTTCACAAGTGGTTGTCACATTTTTCATTAGAAGTGGAGCCTGAACTACCTGCATGCTGCTGGCTCACAACCTGCTGTTTAGTAACAACAGTAAACAGATTCACACCAACCCCCTCCTCACATTCCACAAGTTTAAACCCCATATGTGCTGGAAACTTAGCTTTTAACCACATAATAGCATGTGCACATTTAAGTATGTACTCATAATGGCTCAACCTTTCTGCCTACTGAAAAAAAAAGTTATTCCTTTGAGTCGGTGAAAGTTTCTTTTCACATAACATCAGGGTTTCCCCTTTGCTCTCTGTCTCACTTTCTCCTTTCTTTTCCCGTTCCTCTTTTCTTTGACTCCCTCAGCCTCTTGTATGCCAGTGTCTCCAGCTGTATTTTTAATCAAGTGAAGCATCCATAGAGAAATGGGCATTTCTTTCAGAGCATTACATTCTTCACCCTCCCTCCTGTCTGCGCTCATGGATCACTGGTTAGCTTAGAAATACAGCTAGCACAAAAGCAGCAGCTGACGTGGGGAGCTTAATGGCAATAATGGCCATTTTTAAGCCCAATCAATCACATTTAGTGGACATCTCCATTTTTTGCCGGTGAAAAGGTATAAATAATAATCAAGATGATAAAAAAAAGAAACAGAGGGCAAAAATGCGGAGTGAAAAACCCATCCTCAGTAAATATTTTAACTGCTTATTAAGATTTGAAGAATACCACAAAAGGAGCATCTGTGCTCCACAGAGCAGACTGAAAGGAGAGACCCAGATGCTTCCTAGAACTAAATGGTGAAAACTGATCCATGAACAGGGGAAAGTAAAGCCAATTTATTTAACTATGTATTTATTGTGAGGGGTGGGCCTGGGTTTGTGGGGATGTTTAGGCTGGGTCGTGTGTGCTTTTATACATGGGAAGCTGGGATAAGTGCTTTTGATTGTACAAATGGATCTACAGGTCTGATATCTCTGCACTTCAGCAAAAAGCCCTGAGAGGACAGAATTTGTTGGACAGCCTATAAAGTGGGCAATGAATACCTCAGTTTGTTTATCTTTGCAAGGCTCAGATGTTTCAGTGTCTCTTTGCCTCTTCTTTTATTAGTTTCCATGACTTGTGGCGCGATTGTTTTTGACACGCAACACAGCGGGCAAAAGAACGGGGTGCGCGGTTGTCTGCACACCAATGTGCAGAAGTCATGTTGAAGTCAATAACCTTTTTTCCTGTCATGAGGGGAAAAAATGCATATTAAAAACATTAAAGCAAAATTTACGACACGTGTGAGTGAGTGTGCTGAGAATTACTCGCTAAAGGTTCGTATTACTCAAACTTTGGCTTTGTCCTTCAGCATAATTAAGGTAAATGTAATAAGAGAGAGCAGAGGACATAGCTTTTTCACAAGATAATATGGAAAATTTTACAGCTTTCATCCCTTCCTAATCCTCCCTGCTCTTTTATCTTGTTGGCTTTTTATTGGCTGTGCAGCTCCTGGGAACTTTACCCCAATAAAAAACAATCCTCGGGAATTTTCCGCTGAAAATTTATACAGTATAAAAAAGAGGCAGCGCATTTTTATTTTCCACTGGACAGCAGACATTATTTTAGGTTAATCAGAGTAAATAAGTATGTGAGAGGCCTGAGGCTTACATGGCTTCAGCACTAATCATGGAGAATCCAGCAGTATGGAAATGGCAAGGGGACTTGTTGAAGCAAAATATGACTGATGCTCTCAAACAGTGAACGCTACAAATGAATCTGAGGGTTTTATTGAAGCGTATAAATAAGTATGTAAAATAACTTTGAATTATCATTGAATATCACATTTTTGGTTAAAAAAAACCCACTTTTCAAAATAACTTTAAATTTTAATTGCAGTTAAAAAGAAAGAAAGAAAAAACATAAATTAAAACCATGCAAGATGACGTAAAACACAACCCCACTGTGTAAATTCAGGTAATACTGTATATTACATTTCATCTGCAACTGCTCCTCTTTCTCCAGCTCGTAAAACCATCATAGAAGCAATAACCAAAGAGAGTCCTCCTGGAAATTTACATATTAATCCAATGTTAAAATCCACTGCTATTAAAATGTTTACTGGCTTGAATAAAACAGAAAATGCTTCATGACAAAATTAATCTGTCCTCTGCCAAGACTTTGTTCAGAGCAAGTTGCATTCCTATGCACATAAATCCAACAATAGCAGAGTGCTGAGGTGTGATGCAGGTTCTGCTGGAAGAATCGTCTCCCAGGACACATCTTGATGCTTTGTCTGTCATTACTTTGGCAGTTTTTAGCCAGAAGGCAAGAACACTCTCTCCTGCTGTAGAGAGACTCACAGCAACTTCCTGAGGCTGAACTGGGAGCTGAAAATCAGAATTAACGTGACAAAGAATTAAGCCTTCGGGATTTAGGATTGAGGAGGATATTTCCAGGCTTTCCAGTGTTTTCTTCTTTGGAGAAAGAGATTGAGTCTGTGGAAGCAGTGAAATAAGTCTGTTTGAGCACATAGTTTTATTACCCTCTAAAAAAAATTTACTGGAATGAATAAGTAGAATAACAGTTAGACATGATATAGATATTTTGCTAACATGGTTGACTGGTGAATGGTGAGCTGAGCTGCTATTCGAAGCTCTCTGTTTTCCTGTCGGTCTATACGTTCCTACCCTCACCTGTGGTCATGAACTCTGAGTAGTCACGCAAAGAATGAGATTGCTGATACATGCGGTTGAAATGAGTTTCCTCTGCAAGGTTGGACTCTCCCTTAGACATAGGATGAGAAGTTCAGTCATCTGGGGGAGACACAGTTGGGCTGCTGCTCCTCCACATCGAGAGGGGCCAGTTGAGGTTGTTTGGGTATCTGGTAGGATGCTACCTGCGGTTGGAGCGTGTTCAACTAGGAAGAGACCCCAGGGAAGATCCAGAACATGCTGAAGGGACTATACATTAGCCTCTCAGTTGGCCTGGGAACGCCTTGGAGTCCTCCCAGAAGAGCTGGAAGAGGAGACTGTAGAAAGAGATGTCTGGGCCTCCCTACTCAAGCTGCTTCCTCGCAACCCGGCATCGGAACATGCGGAAGATTATGGATGGATGGATGGATGGGCCGACTCCACCAGTCTCTCTCTCTCT
>JBBPBX010059370.1:0-15335 GCA_038048925.1 Garcialebias charrua
TCACTCCAATATTTTTTATTTATTTTTATTTATTTTTATTTATTATATTTTTTTAAGAGAGAAAGAAAGAAAAGAGAAAGTAAGACAACAAATCAACAATTATCAACCAAAAGAGCACAAGGCAAACACACCCAACCTCCGTCCACAATCCTGCAAAGCACATGACAGAACACAACAATGGAACATACATGCATAAAGACTAATAATATTCATGAGCTTGCAGTAGAATTCTATAAATACACATACCCATACCTATAAATACACATCCCGACCTGGCTTCTAACCCGGGTTCGTCTCGTTTGCAGTTGCCTTTTCGGGCCGGCGTCAGCCCGAGTTTTAGAACCCGACTGATGGAATTCTAGGGCCGAGCTCCCGGGCCCAGTTTAAATAACACGAAGCGCGCACCCATACAGAGCATTTCCGCCTTTCAGCGCGAGCTGAATTTCATTAAAATATAACTACAGAAACGCCTAAAAAATATGTGTTAGCTGAATATATATATTAGTCAGAGTCAGTGTCAGAGTACTTTTATTAACATTGCACAAGTTTTCACCAATACAGCGTGAATATGTACGCACAGTCATCCTGAAGGGGGGTGAGTGTGTGAAGCTGCTGCCAATTCAGACCACATGTGATGAATCACATTATGTTCTTCAGCGCAGCCTCTCTCATCCGTATCGGGATGAAGGTCAAAGGTGTGAAACAAGGAAAGTACCATAAGGGTCACAGCGTTGGTATTAAAAAAAATGTATCACATTTTGTCTGCCAAGACACCACATGAGACAGTAAAAACCATACCATAAGCACATTTAAGACAGTTACATGTTGCATTTTGAGACTGAGGCAGGGAGATTTCTGTCCATGAGACATTCCAGATAGCAACAGTCTGAGATGTAACCAGCCGGCCTCCGATAACGCTCATAGAAAAGTTCTCCGGGGGGGTAGCGGACAAGACAAGAGGAGCAGCTGTTTGTCCTCAGTAAAACACGTCTCAGGAGAAATTAGATATCCAGCCTTTTCCAAGGCTGTTTCCAAGGGAGTCAGATAAGAATGGCAAATATTTTCACTTCAGGCTCACATTGTAATTTCTGCAGCCTTCAGTCTGTAAGGGCGACTCTGTTCCAAAAATGATCCAATTCGGGACTTTTTTCCACTGATCCAAGCTCTGTCCTCAGATGTTGACCAGTACAGCGTCCAGAGTCCCAATCCGAGGGTGATCTGTTCACCTTCCGGATAAGCTCGCAAACAGCTGATTTCTCGAGGTCACCGCGCAGACCAGACGTCGGGTGCTCCAGGCAAGTCCTGCTGAAGTCTCCCTCTTTGCGATAGGCCAGTGCTCCACAAAACGCCAAAAAGCAAAGCGCTGCCATCATAATCCAATATAATCCAGATTCTTCACCTCCTCCACAGAGCACAGCGCAGAGAGCGAGACGCACACCATCCAACAGGAATCCATGGCGTATCCTCTTCGTCACTCTGTGTGGATGGACCGGCTCCCCTCGTGCCTTGTCTTCTGTTGAAATCTTGTTCGAAGAATCGAATGCCCATACCTCCAATCCATCTTAATTTGCGTTTGAGGTGCTTTTCTGAGGAGCTGCAGGCAGCAGCGGGGGGGGGGGAGGAAAGGACTGGAAGCGACTGCCTCCGTCAAGAGCCAAAACAGAATATTAGTGTTTCTGAATTAAATTTTTGTTAATAACTGATTACAAATCAGCTTATTTTAGAAAGTAAATAACAGCAAGCGTGCACACAAGAACGCGCGCACACAAGAACTCCCCACCCACTTCAAGGCGGCTCTCCGCACACTGCGAAATGAGCGGGGGCGGGCCAGGCTGGGCTCAGGGGCAACCCGGGACGAGCTGGGCCAGGAATGGTTGTGCAGTGCGAAAACGGCTTGTGAGAGCTGGGTTCAGAAACCTTTGGATTCAAAGAGGGGGGCCAGTGGTGTCGTGTAAATGATGAGCAGAACCGCAGAGAGAAAGGAGCGGTTTCACTCAAAATACGTGCCGTGTAAACGGCCCCTTAGAGTTAGAGAATCCTCTTCTGATAAATGGGGGTCGGCTTTAGTTTTTCCATGTACAGTTGTTAACAGCAATCACTACCCAATCAATCAATCAATCAATCAATGATTGATTGATTGATTGATTGATTGATCGATCGATCAATCTATCTATCTATCTTCTTGGTCTGCTGCCCTCATACATCTCCTCCTACATGTCTTTGCATGAGTGCAGCTACAGTGTGCACTCTCAGGACAGGATTACCCACAGATAATATATACACTAGATAAGACATCCCCGCTGTTGGCCAATGGAGACCGACATCGTCAGACGGCGGCCATCTTGGCACAGACAGAACGCCCACTCTTAACATGAATGTGAATGGTGCATTTACTATTAAAATAACCATAACTTGCTTAATTTTCAACCGATTTTAAAACGGTTTGGTTTGTTATAAATGTGAGAGATGTTGTTATAATATGGTATACTTAAGATGGACGTTCACATGAAAATAACGTTATGTAGACACTGTATTGCACTAGCAATATACACAATAAGATTATATTTACATCTATTTATAAATACATGTTTATTTCCAGTGAAATTAACTGACATATGTTACAATGCTAATAAATATTTAATACTATTTCATCATAAATAGTATTATTATTAGTGGTATGAAAATAATTCATGCCAATTTTTTCCCTACACATGCAAATATTATGTAATATTAAATACATTATTACACAAACCTTGGTCAATATGTCTAGTTTATTTTATTTAGATACATGAAAGATTTAATAATAGGGAAATATAAATAAACAAACAAACAAAAATAAACATCGAAGCGGCTGGGAAGGTAGCTGTGGTCATGTATAAGAGCAGGAATGTCAGCAAACGGTGATGGAAGATCTTCTTCTTCTACAGAGGACATATCTACAGCTGACAGGTTTGTTGATGTGTCAATGTGGTAGAACTGGTCAGCAGAGGACATTGGTTCAACTGGTAGGGACTGTCTCATCCTGTGCGGTCACATTGCCTTTTATGCATGGAAAATGATGATGGAAAATTGAAAAGTGTTGGAACAGCACCATCTTTTAATCTGACAGTCTGCCCTGTCCGATCAAAGTCCTCAGACCTGAAGTGATCACTGCAGAGCAGTGTCCTGTCCAGGGCAACAAAACCCTCTCTTCTCAGGGCAACTTCCCACTGCCGCCTCCTCTCTCTGGTTTTGGGAAACCTTAAAAACATGAAGAAGCTGGTCATTATTTTCCACACTTCCTTTCTTTACCTTTGAATTATAGTAATGACAAGTATACACATATATCATACTTTTGGTGTGCTTGCATTTACTTTTGGTACAATAAAACAGCTATTAAAAATGGTATCAAAAAGAAACACTGAATCATAATTTATATAAAGATACTTTTACAAGCCTTATACCATACCATACCATTTTATTTATAGAGCACTTAAAACAACAACAAGGTCAACCAAAGTGCTGTAAATATATATTATGTCATTATTATGTAAATATATATTATGTATAATATTATGTCAATAATATTATCTCACATAGTCCCACTTTTCATGTGTAGCATGACCTGTAATGTGCACTGATCCAAAATATAACTGATTATTCTAATTAAAGTAATAATACTGTCACAGAGTCTTACTGGTGAAATGTGATCCCACGGTTTCTTGTTTTGATGTTACGTCTATTGGAGCATCCATAGGCTGCACAAAAGTCAGGCATCTTGTCAAAGAGTATTTCTGTAAAACACAAAGCAGTAATTAGTTTTGAACATACCAAACCGCTTGGAAATCATGTGCAGCTTTAGTTCAGTTAAAAACAAAGAGCTCCTAGTGATCTAAGAATGCTGGGGAAATGTTTGGAATACTAGCTAGCCCTTAATCAAAGGCTCTGGTTAATAGTCTGCTCATAAATACAGTCATGATCAAGACAGTCATTTAGACAAAAGATTATTTTGTTGTAAAATAGTTATTGGTGTAATAAAAACAGAATTAAAATTCTCGATTCTCGATGAGTGTGACACCCAACTATAAATATGAAACACGAATAAATCGTTTTAAAAAAGACGAAACTGCTGTCTGATTACCAAAAAATCATAGCCACGTTAATAACGTTTTTAAAAAAATAAACCGTTTGTAAATCCGTCAAGATTACAGCGAGTTAAGCGTATTTTTGTTTGTGTAAATCCCTCACCTCCATACGGTTTCCACAGCTGCAGCTAATGTTGCTGTCTGTGGCAAGATGGCCGCCGCTTGACGACGCCGGAGACTCCGCCTCAGCTTATCTAGTGTATATATATCTATGGGATTACCTGCAGTGTTCCGTCAGTGAGGACTGAACTTGGAAAAAGGGCCTTCTCCTACTCCGCTCCTGCTTCATGGAATATCTTACAAAAAGATCTGAAGCTCTCGACCTTGACTTCTCTAAATGGTTTTCAGAATCTGTCAGAATCCTGGCAAAAACCAATGCAGATTTGTTCCTGTCTTTGATTTTATACGTCTACCTTATAATGTTTTGCTAGTTTGATACTTTGTTTAAAAAATAAAATAAAATAATGTAGCGGGTGAAGAAGGAGAAACAAACTGATCTGCAAGCAGTTGCCTTTAATCCTTCGAGCGTCAAAACCAGTTACAGAATGAATGAATGAACACACGAACACTTCTTCTTCATCACCTGGTAAAACCTGGGGAGCACCTCGCTGGCTCCTCCTACTGGGTGAGAGAGAGATGAGGCCACATGCCTCACCAACACACCACACAGCCCCCCCCCGAACACCCAGAAGGGCAAATACAAAACATATCAGTCTCTCACAGGGGCCCTAATCAACCTGCCGAACCGACTGCGTCGACTCGGGGGCGGAGAAACGGCTGGCACCCGTGCAGGAACAACATTTTGTGCCACAGGGGGAGGAACACAGTTGGGGGGAGAAAACGGAAGATGGGGTCGAGCAGGAGGGCGGCCGCGTCTAGGAACCTGAGCCGGCAACACCTCATCATCAGCCAACACATAGGCTGGCTTCAGGCGGTCCACTGTAACCAGCTCTCTACGCCCACCCATGTCTAAAACAAAACTTTTCGCGCCCCTTTCGAGCACTCGAAACGGCCCGTCATACGGAGGCTGGAGGGGCGAACGGTGGGCGTCACGTCGCACAAAAACAAAACGGGCAGACTGGAGTGCAGTGGGCACAAACGCCTGCGGGAAACAATGGTGCACAGGACCCGGAACCAAAAGACCACTCTGCGAATAGGGGTCCACCGCTTCGGGGAACCGTGGAGCGGCAGCGTCTAACAAAAACTCCCCTGGGATTCGTACAGGCTGACCAAAAACCAACTCGGCTGATGAAGCGTTGAGGTCCTCCTTAGGAGCTGATCGCAACCCAAGCAGCACCCACGGCAAACGCTCCACCCAGCCAACGTCTGTTAGCGCAGCACGTAACGCCGCCTTAAGAGACCGATGGAAACGTTCAACCAACCCGTTAGCCTGAGGGTGGTAGGCGGTAGTGCGATGCACCTGCACCCCCAAGGAGCGCGCCATCTCGGACCAGAGCCCTGAAATAAACTGGGGACCTCTGTCTGAAGTGATGTCCGAGGGCACACCAAAACGGGCAACCCAAGTGGAGAGGAACGCACCAGCCACGTCGGAGGTAGTTGTGGAAGAAAGAGGAACGACCTCCGGCCACCTGGTTGTGCGGTCGACCACTGTAAGCAGGTGTGTGAAACCCCGTGATGGGGGCAGGGGACCAACTAAGTCCACATGCACGTGGTCAAAACGCTTGGCTGGAATGGGAAATGGTTCCAGTGGTGCCTTAGTGTGCCGGTGCACCTTGGCACGCTGACAAGCCACGCAAGCCGCTGCCCAACTCCTCACAGGCAGTTATATCAGCGTCTCCCGGTTGGTCAGCGGCCATGGCAGAAAAATCTACCCCGAGGAGCACAGGACAAACAAGCACCCGTGACAGACAGTCTGCCACTGAGTTGGATTTTCCAGCCACATGGCGGACGTCCGTTGTAAACTCTGAAATGGCCGCCAAGTGCCGTTGCTGACGTGCTGACCAGGGCTCCGAAACTTTAGACATTGCAAACGTGAGTGGTTTGTGGTCCACATAAGCCGTAAATGAACGACCCTCCAGCAAAAAACGAAAATGCCGTGTAGCTAAGAATAGCGCCAACAACTCGCGGTCAAAAACGCTGTACTTGCGCTCGCAGTCCCGCAATTTACGGCTGAAAAATGCCAACGGCTGCCATGCGTCGCCAACGCGTTGCTCTACAACGGCCCCCACAGCTATATCCGAAGCATCAGTTGTCAACGCAATCGGGGCCTCTGAATCTGGATGGGCTAGGAGTGCCGCACTAGCTAACGCGGACTTAGCACCATCAAAAGCAGTGATCCGGTCCGGGGTCCAAACCACTGTGTCAGTCGCCTTCCTCGAGCGCAGGGCCTCGTAGAGAGGCTGCAGGAGATGGGCTGCATTGGGAATGAACCTGTTGTAAAAGTTCACCATGCCCAAAAACTCCTGCAACTTTTTAACCACCAGAGGACGTGGGAACTCTGCCACCGCCTGCACCTTGGCAGGCAATGGAACTGCACCCTGCGCGGAAATTCGATGACCTAAAAAATCGATCACCGGTAAACCAAACTGGCACTTAACCGGATTAATGATCAAGCCATGTGCATCCAAGCGCTGAAAAATTTCTTTCAGGTGCAACAGGTGCTCCTCGGTTGACGAGCTGGCCACCAAAATGTCGTCCAGATAGACAAACACAAAATCGAGGCCACGTAACACGGAGTCCATCAGCCTTTGAAAAGTCTGTGCTGCCCCCTTTAGTCCAAACGGCATGCGGAGGAACTCAAAAAGCCCAAAGGGGGTGATTACTGCAGTTTTAGGTACATCGCTGGACTGCACTGGGACTTGATGGTAGCCGCGCACCAGATCCACCTTAGAAAAAATGGAAGCACCCGACAACCGAACAGAAAAGTCCTGAATGTGCGGAATGGGGTAGCGATCAGGCGTCGTCACGTTATTTAAACGGCGAAAATCGCCACATGGGCGCCACGACCCGTCTGCTTTTGGTACCATGTGAAGGGGGGAGGCCCACGGGCTGTTAGAGCGTCTAACAATACCCAACCTCTCCATGGTACCAAACTCCTCTTTAGCGATGGCCAGTTTAACAGCGTCGAGGCGGCGTGCACGTGCGAAAACGGGCGGTCCCGTAGTGGGGATGAAATGCTCGACCCCGTGTTTAGTTTCTGAAGAGGAAAAAGCAGGTGTAGTTAGAGAGGGGAATTCTGCCAACAAACCTTGAAAAACATCTCCTGAAACTAAAACATTAGCATGAGTTAGCGGCCCAGCCCCCCCAGACACACATGGGAAAGTTGCAAAAGTTACAGCGTCAATAAGTCTGCGGTTAGCAACATCTACTAACAGTCCATGAGCACATAAAAAATCTGCACCGATAATAGGAACAGTCACTGAGGCAACAACAAAATCCCACTCAAACTCACGACCATGGAAAGAAACTGTTGCCCGTCTAGTGCCAAAAGTTCCAATGGGAGAACCGTTAGCAGCAGTTAGCAGTGGGCCACGGCCTCGGCCTGCTAATTCAGGTCCAACAGGGTGGACCAAACTCTTCTGGGAACCAGAGTCAACCAGAAAACGACGTCCTGACAGGGAGTCTGTGACAAAGAGCAGCTCACCTCGCTCGCCAGCGCCCACAGCTGCTACTGAGCGCCGGCTTCCTCGTTTCCCGACACCCATGCACATGGTGGGATGCAGCGCTTAGCTTTGTTTGCGAACCTCCGGTGGTAGAAACACAAAGAGCTCCCCCGCCGAGTTCGCGCGCCAACAGCTGAAACCGCCGCTGGCTCCTCCATCTCCATCTGCTCCGGCTCCACCGATGTACTCTGCACCGCGAACCGTCTGGTAGCCAGCAGGACCCGGTCCGCCTCCTCCGCCAAACCCCGGTAATCACCGGTAGATAAACAAGGGGAATTGGCCAAAGTAGCCCTCACTTGCGACGGAAGCTGGCGCAGGAAAATGTGAGGGAAAAGGAAACCCCCGTCGTCTGAACCAAGTAGCGACAGCATTTTGTCCATCATGTTCACAGCCGTGCCGTCACCCAAACCCGGCAGCGATAGCAGTTTATCAGCCCTCTCAGTTGAAGTCAAAGTGTACCTTCGAAGCAGAAACTCTTTGAGGGCGCCATATTTGTCCACGTGCGGCGGTGCGCGCAGCAGCGGCATGGCTTTGCGGGTTGACTGCATATCCAGAGCCGACACGACCAAGAAGTACCTGGTTTCATCTGCGTTCACGCCTCGGAGGCGAAAGAGTGCCTCGATGTGCTGGAACCACGAAACCGGGTCACTNGGTGATTACTGCAGTTTTAGGTACATCGCTGGACTGCACTGGGACTTGATGGTAGCCGCGCACCAGATCCACCTTAGAAAAAATGGAAGCACCCGACAACCGAACAGAAAAGTCCTGAATGTGCGGAATGGGGTAGCGATCAGGCGTCGTCACGTTATTTAAACGGCGAAAATCGCCACATGGGCGCCACGACCCGTCTGCTTTTGGTACCATGTGAAGGGGGGAGGCCCACGGGCTGTTAGAGCGTCTAACAATACCCAACCTCTCCATGGTACCAAACTCCTCTTTAGCGATGGCCAGTTTAACAGCGTCGAGGCGGCGTGCACGTGCGAAAACGGGCGGTCCCGTAGTGGGGATGAAATGCTCGACCCCGTGTTTAGTTTCTGAAGAGGAAAAAGCAGGTGTAGTTAGAGAGGGGAATTCTGCCAACAAACCTTGAAAAACATCTCCTGAAACTAAAACATTAGCATGAGTTAGCGGCCCAGCCCCCCCAGACACACATGGGAAAGTTGCAAAAGTTACAGCGTCAATAAGTCTGCGGTTAGCAACATCTACTAACAGTCCATGAGCACATAAAAAATCTGCACCGATAATAGGAACAGTCACTGAGGCAACAACAAAATCCCACTCAAACTCACGACCATGGAAGGAAACTGTTGCCCGTCTAGTGCCAAAAGTTCCAATGGGAGAACCGTTAGCAGCAGTTAGCAGTGGGCCACGGCCTCGGCCTGCTAATTCAGGTCCAACAGGGTGGACCAAACTCTTCTGGGAACCAGAGTCAACCAGAAAACGACGTCCTGACAGGGAGTCTGTGACGAAGAGCAGCTCACCTCGCTCGCCAGCGCCCACAGCTGCTACTGAGCGCCGGCTTCCTCGTTTCCCGACACCCATGCACATGGTGGGATGCAGCGCTTAGCTTTGTTTGCGAACCTCCGGTGGTAGAAACACAAAGAGCTCCCCCGCCGAGTTCGCGCGCCAACAGCTGAAACCGCCGCTGGCTCCTCCATCTCCATCTGCTCCGGCTCCACCGATGTACTCTGCACCGCGAACCGTCTGGTAGCCAGCAGGACCCGGTCCGCCTCCTCCGCCAAACCCCGGTAATCACCGGTAGATAAACAAGGGGAATTGGCCAAAGTAGCCCTCACTTGCGACGGAAGCTGGCGCAGGAAAATGTGAGGGAAAAGGAAACCCCCGTCGTCTGAACCAAGTAGCGACAGCATTTTGTCCATCATGTTCACAGCCGTGCCGTCACCCAAACCCGGCAGCGATAGCAGTTTATCAGCCCTCTCAGTTGAAGTCAAAGTGTACCTTCGAAGCAGAAACTCTTTGAGGGCGCCATATTTGTCCGCGTGCGGTGGTGCGCGCAGCAGCGGCATGGCTTTGCGGGTTGACTGCATATCCAGAGCCGACACGACCAAGAAGTACCTGGTTTCATCTGCGTTCACGCCTCGGAGGCGAAAGAGTGCCTCGATGTGCTGGAACCACGAAACCGGGTCACTCTGCCAGAACTCCGGGAGCTTAACACTCGCTGCGGAAACAGAGTCGGCTGGGGTCGGCTGCAACAGCTGAGCAGACGTCGCGGCGGCGGGGTCCGACGAAGAAACAACATCCTCGTTTGGTTCTGACATATTTCACGTCAGGTCACCAACTGTAGCGTGTGAAGAAGGAGAAACAAACTGATCTGCAAGCAGTTGCCTTTAATCCTTCGAGCGTCAAAACCAGTTACAGAATGAATGAATGAACACACGAACACTTCTTCTTCATCACCTGGTAAAACCTGGGGAGCACCTCGCTGGCTCCTCCTACTGGGTGAGAGAGATGAGGCCACATGCCTCACCAACACACCACAATAAAAAAAAAAACTTTCTTTTGTTTTTTTCTCTCTTTTGTTTTCTATTGTTTATTGTTTGTTTGTTTATTGTTTAAGGAAATTCTACCACTGCTGTTCATTGTTCTTTAGTCTTAGCAGGTCACTTTCGTAAATGAGCCCATGAGGTTCAAAAGATTTACCTGACTAAATAAAGGTTGAATGAATCTTTTTTTTCAGTTGAATGTGTAAATGTCAATTTTTCAAGAAAACAATAAGTGTTTATTTTAATGTTTGTGCATACCAAACAAAAACTTGGGACTCAGGAGTCAAGCCTGGCCTTGGAGGGTCACTGGGGGACACCAGGGTGGGCATTACCCCCTTAACCCCTCCTTTGTGGTGTGCCTGTGGCTCACCACTTAGAGATACTCTCTCTATGCGGACAGTAAAGAGTTAATTCTTGCTAAATATGTCAAATAATTAATGGGTGTATTTATGCATTTATTTACTGTAACTTAATATGAAGAAATCAGCTCAGAAATCAACAGAGAAAGGAGAAAAGTGCTCGACGCCGAAACCAGGATGGGGCCGTAAAGCGCACTCCTATGACGCAAACTGTCGTTAAGTGTCAAAGACGACGAACGGCAGGACCGTCGTTTCCTTTCCACCCAGTAAACTATCTATGGGACCGTCTGTGTGTGGGCTGTGACGTGGTCACTGATTACCGAATCACAATCTTAACTGTTCAGAAAACGCTACAAGTATTCTGTGATATTTTTCGTTTTGTTGTTTTAACGTAAATCAAGCGGTTTGCTGCTGGTTTGTCAGGTAAGTTACTAGTTATCTCAGGCCTCCACGGCGAGCAAAAATATAGCATCTGTGTCGCTAGCTAAGGAATTTAAATAATTCTTGTTTACTTTGTCGTCAATTTATAGAAATAGGTGTCGGTTACGAAACTAGGTGTCTCCTGAGCTTGAGTCTGGTTGACAGTAAACAGGTAGTTTTCTACTTTAACTTAAGCCAAGTTTTGTTTCTCTTAGTTTAGCAGAGATGCTAGCTGAGCCGAGCTGGCTAACAGATAATACTCTCATGTGATTCTTCTTGTCGTGATTAGATCACCGTGTTCGCTGTTACCTACTGCGGAGTCCTGATCTGACGGCATCATGAAGCTGTACAGCCTCAGCGTCATCTATAAAGGCTCCACCAAACCCAACCTCCTGAAAGCGGCCTATGACCTGTCATCCTTCAACTTCTTTCAACGCTCCAGGTGCCTCTCAATCATTCAAGACATGCTTTGGTTACAGTTCATATCTTAAAGTATTTGTCTGCAGCATATACTCTTATCCCTGTGTCATATCTGTGTACAGTTTCAACGTGTTTTCCACGAGTAACGTGTGTTATTTGTGTGTGTTTTAGTATTCAAGAATTCATGACTTTTACCAGTTCCTTGATTGTTGAGCGATCATCTCAAGGAACGCGCGCCTCTGTCAAAGAACAAGGTAGGACTGGGCGGATGGAGTCCAATTACTTTGTTTGGATTTGCAACAGGTGGTACTTTTGAAATAACGCTGTCTGGTTTGGTTCTGCTGCCATGAAACATGCACAAGTCTTTGACAGCACAGCATACAGTTAGGGAAGGGTCCCTGAAGGGTGAAGAGACAAAACAGCTTCTGAATAGAAAGTAGTTTAGTAGTAGGGAAAAATATTAAATTGTATATGTAAAAAAACTTTTTACAACACATTTTTAATGAGGTCATTACACTTTTTTAGGGTTTATAATCTTGAAATTGACTGTTTCATTCCTTTGTGTAGCTAAGTCCTGAAAGCTAGGAACTGTCTAAAAGCAAAATGTTGTACAGGTAGTCCTCGACGTACGTCGGAGTTCCGTTCCTGCGCTACGTCGTAAAGCGAATTTCGGCGTAAGTCGGAACATACGTCCAAACTGCACCTTATACGTACAGTACTGTATTTTACCAAGCACTTAGCCTATCCTAACACAGTACCCTACATAATCGTCAAAAAACATACATTTCAGACCCATAATGAAGTGAAAAAATAGTTAATTTCCTACTCTGGAATGTTGGTGAAGCCATTTCCTCCGTCCCTCCGGATTCTCCATTTGTTTACGTCGTAAAACCGCCGTCCATAAAACAGCTACTTTTCCACAGCTGCTGCCTGTCCAGCTTGCTCCAACAAGTTTTGTTTTGTTTTTTGAATGTCCAGAGGACCAGACTTAGCTTTTTTAGAGAGTACATGGCAGCTGTAGCCTCCGCAGCTAACTGGAAACTGCGTAACTTGGCTTTTCAAAATAAAAATTTCAAAATATTTTTTTATTTTTTTAACGGAGATGCGTGTTGTAACCACGAAACGTCGTAATTCGAGACCGTCATAAGTCGAGGACTACCTGTATTCTTCTGATGGGTTTGAATGGGCCTTATTTAACACATTTTATCTTGATTACAAATCATCCAATCATTTTAGTGTTGATGATGGTAACCCCCAAGGTAAACAACATAATTTTATGCAGTTTGTCCCACTTTGCCTGATGTTTATTTCATCTCTTCAACGTAGAACCTCCTGATCAGTTATGTGGCATAAAGCTGATTTGAACTTGTTTACTTGTGGTTTACATTTTCATGTTTTTGCAGAGTACCTGTGCCACGTGTATGTACGAAATGACAACCTGAGTGGTGTGGTGATTGCAGACACAGAATACCCACAGAGGGTCTGCTTCACGTTGCTTGACAAGGTTGGTATAAAAATATAAAGCTCATTGTTGTAACACTTTGCTCTGAAGTTCTATTTTTATACTTTACTTTGTTTTGTAGGTATTAGAGGAGTTCTCCAGGCAAGTGGACAGTATCGACTGGCCTTCTGCTAGTCCTGAAACTGTAAACTATAAAGCGCTGGATATTCACCTTTCTAAATACCAGGTCAGTTTGTTTTTGATTTATTCTATATTCTAAATGTTGTAAAAATAATATGGATTAGACTTGTCTGTGAGATATTAGATTTTTTTTTTTCTAATATAATGTATTAACTGGTGCTTCAGTATGGTTTGGAGCCAGCATAAAGATGGGTTCAAAAAATCTAATAATCCTATTATGGCTTTTCATGGAGCATATTATTACAGACATAATGTTATAACTGTGTAGCTGACAGCTGTTTTTTATTTGTTTGTTTGTTCTCAGAACCCCAGAGAAGCAGATGCCATGACCAAAGTACAAGCGGAGTTGGATGAGACAAAGATCATTCTGGTAAACTACCTTGATTAAAGCTGAAATGTTTGCACATGACTCAGTTCAAAATATGATTTAAATCTGTAGATAGTTTTGCATGTTAGTGCCACATTCACATTAACTGTGGAAAGCAAGTCCTCCTAAATTACTAAACTGAGGCGATGCACCATAAAAGAGCGTATCTGGGGTTCAAAGTTAATTTCTGCCATTTTGTTGTTGAGAAACGACTTATCTGTAAATTTAATAATGTTGGACAACGCCTCTCTGCAGATGCTGATTTTCTTTTACACCTGAATCATGTCCTCTGAGAGGACTCTTAACAAGAAATACTCTGCCTCCATGGTGCTTACAGTTGTGTACCGGTAGTTAGCCTCTAAAGTTGAAGACTTTTTTTTGTCGAAGGGAAAAAAAACTTCTGTTGTTTGCAAAAACAAGTCAGAATGCAGCAACTATTCTACGGTTTCATTCAAAAACGACATCATAAACAAGACCTTAGTCCTCATGAATGGAGAAAGACTCACCTACAACAAAATTCTAATTTCCAGATAAACTTTTATAAAGAATGATCTTGCTCCTAAAGCTAATTTACCGGTAACTACTTTGTTTTATGTCAGCAGAGTCTTAATCACCCTGAGCATTTTTCTCCCCAACAAGTTAAAGATTACTTCAGTTCTGGGTCTGGTATATTTCCGCTGAAATCTAAAACAAGTGTTAAATTACATAAATAAGTGCTGAAATATTGCACCTCCTCAAACTGTTTTTATTAGTTTTCTACATTTGCCTTATAATCTATCTGTTTTGCTATTTTGACATATTTTTTAACTTGTTAAAAAAATCTGTATGCCTCTCTTATGAATGTCTGTTGTTGATTGTCAAAAGAAAGTCTGTTGTCGCTGTTGTCATCATGCTTTGATGAAACTACCAGGTCTCTCTTGTAAATGAGTCCTCGAGGCTCAATGGGATTAACCTGTCTAAATAAAGGTTGAATGAATTAAGTTGTAAGTAGGGGTGCACCGATAGCAGTTTTCTGGCGATCACCAATCTCTAAAAAGTCAGACCTGCCGATACGATTTTGTTTTATAATCGACACTGTCAGGTGTCATAAGGTCACAATGCACATTCAATTTTCCAATCTTATTTTATTGAAAATACCCTTGAACAACATCCTAGAACAATACAAACGTGTTTTAACTGGCCGTGAGGTGGTGCTCTGAAAAATAAATGAAGTTCAGACAGTTGTTAAAACAAAACAAAAAATCGGTTTCTCATTTCCCAAAATTAAGGAAATTGGGGCTGATAATGGGAGTGGTGGCGCAGAGGTTAAGAAGGTGAGCTTGTGATCGGAAGATCACCGGTTCAAGCCCCGGTACCGACAACATCAAAGATGTGGGTGGGATAAAGTGAAGCGGTCACACCTGTCTCCACCCTCATCTGCCCCACTCTGGGCCCTTGAGCAAGGCCCTTAACCCACACCATCTGCTCCCCTGGGCACCCTAGATATCAGCTCTCTGCTCCACACAGAGGGCTGTGGTTGCTCGGTGGTCTGTGGTTGTGTCAGGAAGGGCATCCGGCGTAAAAATCAATTGCCAAGTCTTCATGCGACTAGTTCGCTGTGGTGACCCCTAACGCAGGGAGAAGCCGAAAGAAGAAAAAAAAAAAAAAGGAAATTGGGGCTGATAAATCGGTGCACCCCTAGTTGTAAGAGCTGCTGCGCTGATCCATCTGTTGCCTTAAAGAAAATACAACTCACCTGTAATCATGCAACATTTATCCAGGTTTTAAACATGACAGAACATGTTTTAACCTTGAAGGAAGCAGCTGGAAGCAAAGATAGTACCGTATGTGTGTGTGATGTCTCTTCAAATGCAAAAGTTTAGTGATGTTTGCAGTT
>JBBPBX010059371.1:0-21790 GCA_038048925.1 Garcialebias charrua
TAGTCAATCCTCAATTGGCTTGATAAAGATTTATTAGACCAAGTATATTCTTTTTGAAATGGATGTGTTTTTCTCCAGATCTCCATTAGACCATGTCTTTCAGTGAAAAGGTTTAGATAATTATCATGAGAGCTGCTATCTTGTCTTGGGGGCCACCTATCATTAAGATTGCTCGGGACAATATTGAAGTCTCCTCCAATAATAACATAAGAGATTTGGATATTTAGATAAATAATGTAATAAGCGGTCTTCTATTTTGGTTATAAAGACAGAATTCTCCTGGCGGTTATTAAAACCATAGATATTAACCAAGATTAACCTACGATTTGCTGTTTCCACCACAAGTATTACATAGTGACCTTCTTTATCACATTCTGAGATTACAACATTTCCATTAAAACGATTTTTGAGAATAGACACACCAGCTGAGTGCTCTGACCCGTGGGACATCCAGACATCTGATCCCCATTGCGATCTCCAGAAGTTGGCATCTTCTGAAGTGGAATGTGACTCTTGAAGAAAGCAAAATCTGTGTTTTGTTGTTTACAGTAAAGAAAGAAGGCTTTGCGTTTTAAATGATTTCTAAGACCTCTCGCATTTAAAGAAATAATAGACAAGGACATAAAAAAATAAAGACAAGAGTTAGAACAAGAAATAAGCAGGAACTATTGAAGTTTTCTTACACTAACAAAGCAAGTGGAGGCCCACAACCAACCGACAAAAAATACCCAAATAACTTTAGGGAGAAACCTGAGATTAATATCAATTTTAAACCTTACTAAGTAAAAACACTACAATAAGACTTTTATGCTAAATAGGATTGTTATCAAATACTGTATACGTACCAAAAATACAAACCTGTAATAACATATGAACATGAAAAAAGTTTGTCAAAATCAACTTCAAGTATAACAGAAGTCACTGGGTGCAGTGCTTCATTTGGCAGGAAAATCAAACTATTTGTCCACAGCTAAGGGAAAATTTCAGCTCCGTCAACGAAGGCACGACCCCCGACAAAATAGGCCTTCTTATTTTCATTTCTTGCTTTTTCCACTGCAGGCCAAAGCTTTCTCCTTCTTTCTCGATCCTCAGCAGACAGATCTTCAGCAAATTTCAGTTTGTTGTCTCGCAGGAAGGTGGAACGCTTAGCGGAACGCCAAACAGCATCACGGTAGGAGCGAATGGCAAAGCGAATGATGACGCCTCTGGAATGTGTGCCAGCTTTCTTCGGACCAAGGCGATGCACAACATCGATCGAACTTGAAGATTCCTCCTTCATATCTGGGAGCAAGGCTTGGCAGATTTTGATGACATCTTCCCTTACATCCTGATTTTCTTTTTCCTCCAGGCCGAAGAGCTTCAGGTTCCAGCGACGTGAATAAGCTTCCAGCTGTGAAATACGACTCTCGTGCACATTGCAGATTTTCTGGCAGTCATTAATGTTCTTTTCACAGTGTTCCACCTTGCTCTTCATGTCTTTTAAATCTGCACAGATGAACTCCAGCGATTCCTTAATACCTTCTAGTTGTTTAGAATTGTCCTTGATAGCTTCTTTGTTGCTACTGACCATTTTTTCCAGTGCGTCCGACCTGTTGTTTATGAGACGGGTAAGCGCAGCCAACTCTGAGAGGACGGTTGTCTCAGTATCTTGTAGCTTCCTTTGTTTCTCTGCTGGGGGCTTGGAGGGTGTCACGGGCAGAGGTGGAAACTCTGCTTCCATCCCCTCATCAATATCTGGGCCAATATAATCATGCATGCTGGCAACGGTCGAACTTTTAGATCCAGCTAGCTTTCCAGCTAGCTTCCCGTATGTTGAACCAGCTAGCTTGGTAGCTATGCTAGCAGTTGGCAGTTGGCTGGACTCGTGTTTTCTTCTTTCAGCACCCTTCATGTTACTCTACAGTGCCTATACACTTATTAATGGTACCTTGTCAGTAGAATGTCTCCCTGTAGCAAACAGCTCCCTTTAATATTTGAAAATGTGTAGGTTGAATATCAGAGCTCCCAAGTTGCGTCCGTTTAAAGCGCCATCTTGTGCCTCCTCCCAAACGCTTTCACAGATAAAATCAACTTGACAAAACGGATGACGTCACGTCCCCAAGCTCAGGGTGCGCACGCCCGTTGCTGCATTTAGTAGGTGATTTAAATTATTTATATGGGTATACATCAATTTCTTTTGAATTGGGACAGGTCTAGCCTTCACGGTTACGTCGGAGTACGTCATGTTGCCTAGCAACCATGACAGCGCTCAGCCTAAGGAAGAAAGGAGCTTGAAATGCTGTTGTTTTTACTGCTTTTTTTAATTCTAGAGGAAATACAGAACTTTATCGCTGCTGGTGGCATGTTTTATATCTTCTGGCCAAGTAAATAACTTAGTTCGGCTTCAACTCTGTCAATGTAAGAATCACTTGTGGAGACTTCAGCAACAGCTGCTTGTTTGAGAAAGTTTCCAAGACTCTTCTTCCATTTCTTTCTCTGTCGTTTGTCCTCCGTTTCTTGACCCGGGCCTATTTCAGCTGACTGAGGTGATGTTTCACAGGTAGCAGCAACAGGACCACTTGGCATGACAGACACAGATTCCCCCTATGTGATGACTCTGGCTTTGATGACCTGGATCTATTCCTGACTCAGGTGCTGTGTGCAAAAGCGTGGATCCAGAAATGATGCCATATTGATCAGCTCCACAACAGCTGGGTCGTTGTATTTTGTTGTCAGATAGTCGGTGCGCGCAACACATGTCTGTTGCTGAAGCAAAAAAGCAACTTTTGACAGCTTCATTTGTAGCACATTATGGCACTTGTCATACATCTTAGGCAAGGCTGTTTTGGAAAAATGTTTCCTTGAAGGCATCTTGTATCGTGGGTCCATTTTGTGAATCATTCGCCTGAAAACACCTCCACAGTTTGGAGCGGCAACACATATTTAGCCAGGCAAAACTCAACGGACTCTGTTAATTCTTTCCACTTCTTGCTTTGGCTGTCATATGGCATGGAATGAACAAATGCATCGGCAAGTTTAGTTCTAGTTGTCGTTGGTTTCTTGACTGAGGCTTTGGAAGTCAGTGCTTCTGCTCGGGCTTCTGTTGCATCGTAGCATATCTTCTGGCTAGCATCATATTCCAGTTTGTGCTTGTGTTTCAGGTGGTGAAATAAATTTGTAGTGTTGGTGGTGGTCACCAGTGTTGGGAATGTTACTTCAAAAAAGTAATTAATTATAGTTACTAGTTACTTTGCCCAAAAAGTAACTGAGTTAGTAACTGAATTACTCACCTATAAAAGTAATTAGTTACCAGGGAAAATAACTATTGTTTGTTTGGTTGGTTTAAGTTTAGATATATCTACGAATTCTAAGTAGAAATAATTACAGCACCTCAACAGAACATGACTGGCTGACATACTATACTTCAAGTTTTTTCTTCATTGCAAAATACAGGTTAACAAAATAATATAACAATTGTGTTTTCAGCTCTATGTACACCCTATACTGTTCAAGTGTTTTCTTAGAAATAAAAGTAAACAGTTAAAATAAGTGCTTTGTAGTGTAAAATAAAATCAAACCCTCACACAACATGGTTCTTCATTTCATTCAAATTTATTTGATCAAGGACAGTACAATAAACAATGTTACATGTTAAAAACAAAGCAACAGTTGTCTTGCACAAAGGTTTTCTAGCCACAGGCTAATTTGCAAACCCAGTCCTTGGTTGGACTTTTCCATAAAAACAGCTAAAATAAAATTAAAATTTAATTAAGATTAAACAGTTCCCTATATAAAAACATCTAAAATAAAATAAAATTTTAATTAAGTTTAAATGGATTAAACAGTTCCCTCACACACACAGCTGCTCCTCTGTCCCCATAGGGTTCAGTGTTCACAGAGTTGGTTTTGTTTCAACCATTTTCTTCAAGAATTTTCTTAAAAACAAAAGAACCATTTTCACAATATGAAGTACTTTTAAAACAGTACTGAAAAGCTGAATTACCTGAGCAGTTGATGCTTCATCAGATCAGATTACGACGGACGTAGACGCTCCGGGACATAATGTACACTTCACATGCACGTTCTTGCCTTTTACCTCAAGGAGAGTAAAGTAATTTCTGTATTTCCACTTTGAAAACGCCAACTTTCCCTCCAGACTCGCCATTGCTGCCAGACTTCTGTTTCAGCAGCGTGTGAGCTGAACAACAAAACCGATTGGCTGACCTCTACCTGACACTCTACCTTAGCCAATCAGCATCACCCTTATTGTTTCGCCCCTCGCTCCCCTCTGCTCCCACGTCTATGCTCCTACCCTCCCTCCCCTCTGTGCCCTCACCCTCCACCCTCCTTCACCAAGGGGAAAAAACGTAAACAAACAGCACGAGAGCCTGCGCGCGGAAGACTGAAAGTAACGTACCCCCATTTAGTGTTTGTAACGGTAACGGCGTTGTAACAATAGACATAGTAACTACTTAGATTACCCGTTAATGAAAAAAAAGAACTCCGTTTGTAATGCCGTTTATTTGTAACTCCGTTATTCCCATCACTGGTGGTCACGTGATACGGAGAGAGTAGGAGCGCAGGAGTGGAGCTCCCGAGCTATTAACGCCTATTTTGGTATTTAAGATAGATTAAAGCAGAAAAAGACTACAAAAGTTAAGAGATATGTCATTGGGTGAACTTTGGGGAAAGTCACCAGAAAATAAGCGGAATATGCCAGCGAAAACTCGAGAAGAATCAACCGAGTCAAGACACCAGTAAGCCTCACACAATGACGGAGAGGGATGACGTGGACAGTCTGGTTGAAAGGATAAGTGAAAGCGTTATTGCTAAACTTAGCTCAAGTTTGGACACGAAACTCGATCAAATAGTGAAATCAGTCACCTCGGTGTGTGAAAATGTGAAAGTGATCGAGAAAAGAGTGGAAGACGCTGAGCAAAGAATATCCGACACAGAGGACACCGTGACGGAGTTACGAGCCAAATTGGACTGCACCGAGGAACAGCTGAGAGAAGTCATCATCAAGCTGGAGGACCGGCCTGACCGAGGCTTGTTTACATCCGTCTCCACAACTTTGTGGATAAACAGCTGATCATGCAGAAGGCACGAAACATGGGTGAAATTACTGTGTCCGGCAGCCGAATACACATCTTGAGGATTTCTCGCCTGCTGTGGAGGAGAGGAGGCGTGAGTTCACCGAGGTGAAAAGATCTCTTAGCGCGCTGGCTGTGCAGTACAGGATGCTTTTCCCCACCACGCTACGCATCTCGCACAATAATAAAGTTCATCTCTTTAAAACTGTACCAGAAGCTCAAAAGTACGTGGATGAGATGCAGAAAACTGGATCATGAAGGACAAGGACATATACCGGTACTTTTTTCTGTTCTATGTTGACAGCTTTTGGTGTGACCTGAGGTAACAAAATTATTTTGCACAGCTTAACAAATTAAATAAATTGAGGCTGTTTAATTTTCTGCTTTAAAAAAAATATATTAAAAAATTGTGTTAATATGCAAATGCGGGATCTCTGGCTCTTCCTACTGGAGCTGATGCCGGAGGAGGGAAGTTTTCACATGTACCCCAAAGTTGAGTTACTTGTACCGCAGGTCTGTGTGTTATTTATGTTGGTATTCTTTTGTTTTTGTTTTTTTATGTATAAGTTTAGAGGTTGTTAAAAAAGAGAGGTTGCACCCCACTAAATGTAATCTATGGACGGATGAAATAATCTTTGCTATTATAAAAATGGGAGCAGAAATAGTTAACAATCAGATATGAACAACATTAAATTCTGCACTTTTAATGTCAAGGGGATACATCACCCAATAAAACGGAAGAAAATATTAAGCTTTCTAAAAAAAGACAAGATACAAATTGCATTTCTTCAGGAAACCCATCTGGTGGATAAAGAGCACTTGAAACTCAAGCGAGAATGGGTAGGCCAGGTCTTTTATTCCTCCTTCTCCTCTAACAGCAGAGGGGTAGCCATTTTAATACATAGAGCAGTACCCTTTGTACCTGAGTCTTACAAACAGGACTCAGAAGGCAGATACATCCTTGTTCAAGGGTCCCTCTGGGGTACATCTATTACAATGATGAATATCTATGCTCCTAACCCACCGCCCCCATCATTCTGGACAGAGATAGCAGCTGAACTGGAGGAATATAAGAGCCCTCTAACGGTGTTGGGCGGTGATTTCAATTGTTGTTTAAATGAAAAGAAGGACAGGTCCACAGTAATAGCACAGAGAAAATCTAGTACAGGGACGCCACTGATGAAAATGTTAAATTATACATCACTGACAGATGTATGGAGAACCCTAAATCCACTAGATAGGGATTTTACTTTCTATTCTAACCCACACAATTCCTATTCAAGAATAGATTTTTTCTTTATACCTCCTCAGATTATGGGACAAGTTACTACATGCTCTATAGCAGGGGTGTCAAACTCATTTTCACCGAGGGCCACATCGGCATAATGGCTGACCTTGAAGGGCCAGATGTAACTTATAAATGTAACTAAATGTAATCTAATGTAATGTAAAATAAATGTAACTACCGTACTCCTTAATGTTGAATAACTTATTTATTATAACTTATTTAACTGACAATTACAGTTGCATAGAAAACATCTGTTTGCTTGTTGCTCTAACATAAATCATTTTAAAATTTGTCAGCTTATGAAAACCCACATAACTCCATTAATGAAGGATGAAATTGTCCAAGTTAATTAAAAAATAACATAAAACTGAGCTGCAAAGAACATGTATGACACATGTAGCATCTCACCCAAAAAGGCTACACACAGCCTTGCATCCATCTGTGAATGACAACAATTTGTGTGCATACACATACCAAAATAAAGGTTGACTCAGTTCACAACTATATTACCGTACTCAAGTTGTTTGGTTAGTCTTTGATGAGGAGATGCTGCCTGTCCTTGAACACACCAAGTGGATTCTCTCTCTATGATTGATCATGTTCTGAAAATGATAAACACAAAACAAAATGCAACACAATCATTAAATTGAACACAGTTGAAATTTTCTTCTTCTTTGTTGAATTACATTTTATTATATTTTAATTAATCTAAAAAAGCTAAGTCTGGTCCTCTGGACATTTAAAAAACAAAACAAAACTTCATCTTTCAGGGATGAAGATGTTCATATCCTTGATAGAGAGGAACAATGCTTTGAGAGACGAGTAAAAGAGGCCATCTTTGTGAAAAGAAACCATCCAAGGAAGGGGAACATATTATTTTAGGTGGCTGAAATAATCACCTGTTTTTTGTTTTGTTTTTTTGAATGTCCAGAGGACCACACTTAGCTTTTTTAGATTTTTCTACCTGGATTATTGAGAATGCATCAGGATATATTTGAATTAAATTTTAAGAAAATGCTAACCTGACAAACAGGAAAGTGGACAAGATTGTCCTGTTTCACTTGCCACATCCATAAGTCCAATTTTCGCAGGAAAGCCGTGATCGCGTCGGACATCTGCGTGATGACTTGTTAGCGTCCCTGCAGCTTCTGATTCAGCTGGGCGAGATGGTCGGTCATGTCGCACAACACAGCAAAGTCACACAGCCACTTTGAAGCTAGCTTTCACTGCAGCCTCGTTTTTGGCTGTGGGTTTCATGAACAAACTCTGCTGCGACTGCAGTTTGCCTTTTAATTCTTGGCAGAATGTGTTGCTTTTCAAGGCTAGCTTTAGCGTACTTAGCTCCGTGTTTGGTTTCAAAACCGACACCGCCTCGTAACACAAAAGACATACCGGTCTTTCTCCTGGAAGCACAAATAAGTATTCGCCTTCCCATCTTTCTAGAAACTTCCGTCTGTATCAACTTTTCTCTTTCTGGACATGTTGGGATCATTATTTATATCTCAATTCCACTCGTTGGCATGAAGGTAGAAACACTGCCTCGGCTACCGTAGTCGAAAGGCATTGTGGGAAAACCGTTGTCGAAAGGCATAGTGGGGGGGCTGCCGTAGTCGAAAGGCATTGTGGGAAATGTAGTTTTTGGTCAAAACTCGCTCGTATTAATTTTTAGACACTCAAAACTTTTTAATTAAGCTCTCGCGGGCCAGATTAAATGACATGGCGGGCCACATCTGGCCCGCGGGCCAAGAGTTTGACACATGTGCTCTATTGCTGGGTTGCAATCACGTGACCCGGAAGTGGCGCGAAATTCAGATGCGGGGCAGGAAGTGATTTTCCCCAGTTCAAAACACAGCAGAATGGATTACAGCAAGTATGCCAAAGCCCTAAATAAACTGGCGAGGACGAGTTTTGGGTTAACCATTTAGGATCAAAAGAAGCTTTAAATGGTTGTCGACTTGTTTCTGCCCGGGTGAGTAGTGAGATGTATTATTTATTTAGTAATTAGCCTATGCTAACTACGCTATCGCTAATGCTAACAACAAGTTTAGTTAGCCCCCTGTTATTTCTATGTGCGTGGATCTACTTAAAAATAATATATTTAGCTTCTGTAAAGCCAAATTCGTGCTGGAGTTGTATGTGTTAACGTTGAGTCATATGCATTTCTACACTGTAGGTCAGAGATCTACAGTAACTCCATTAAAAAGGTAAGTTAATGTACTGAAAATATTATGATTTTTTTTGTTTTGATAATACAGTATCATCAAGGTGATCGTATCTTCTTTGTAACTTCAGATACTAGCTGGTTAAACTCAAGGTGGCCATACATGGGAGCCTCACCAGATGGAGTCGTTTCATGTGACTGTCATGGAGCCAGGGTGTGTGAAATCAAGGTAAAATTTATTTCTCAAAAGGTTTGGACTACTGCACTGCAGACTTAGCTTTTTTAGATTTTTCTACCTGGATTATTGAGCATGCATTAGGGTACTGCACTGCAGACTTTGCGCACCTCACAGTATGAATGTTACAACTATAATTTTTTACTCAAATCTTTGTTGTTTGCATATTTCACAGCATGTAGCCGTAGTTTTGGGGATGGTCTTGCAGTTTGTGGGATGTTGCCTTGTTTCCAGTTAAAAAATGTGTGACCTTTCCATCACCTTTTAAAACTTAGTCCAGATTAATACATTCTTACCTGTGGAACACACCTGGTTGACAGAGACATAAATATAGTCTCATTTTCTAACATTGGTGTTGGATAGTGAAATGAGTGAAACACAATCTTTAAAAAAGTATCATATTGAAATGTTTTGGAGACTACCGTATTTATTTTTTATGTCTAAGTTTCATTGTCTTGTCCTTCAGTGCCCACAGAGCAAACAGCATGAAGTCGGTCTGAGGATGTGTGCTGGACAGCCTGGTTTTTGTCTCGTCGTCTCGTCAAGGTTGGAGATTCTGTACAACTGGATAGGAACCATCCTTATTACCATCAGCTCCAGGATCAGATTCACATTGTGGATGTACAATATTGTGATTTTGTAGTATGGAGTGAAAATGATATTTATGTGGAAAGAATTCTGCCAGATGACCAGCTGTGGGAAACAGCAGTTCCCAAAATTCAGCACTATTTTACACATTGCATCCTACCTGAAATCCTGGGACAGAAATCCACACGTGACTAACCAATCTAAGAATCAAGAATGTTATTTGGAGTAGTTGATGAAAGGAGTTTGAAAAGTTTATACAAATTTAAACAGTTGCTCTTTTTTTCCCCAAAAACATTTGTCACTACCATAACATGTTTCAGCTACACCTGTAGCAAGCACTCTGCAGAAGGGTCATGTGATGTTGTTACATGTCATGACAGCTGTTTTTTATTTACAATAATCTTAATTGAAAAGTTAAGTATGTTAAATCAAATGATATATTTAAATCAATATGAGATTAGCTTGTGAATTTCAAAGGTGTTCTAATATGTTAAATAACAGCACATACAAATGTCATATGTCACAAATGTTGCAAAATGAGTCTACTTCAGAAAAATGTTTTTATTTCAATAGCAAAACTCATGTCATTTTAACTGACCAATATTCACAAAGATTGGTTATGGAGTTCATTGAATAAATTAAAAATATTCAACCTTATTGGGTAAATTTTTTTTTTGTCTTCATGAACAATTAACATGTACAAATATGGTCTGTAACAGTATTAGTGATTTAATTTACTTTTGATTTACTTTAAATGATAAATACATGTATAATCATTTAAACTTAAAATATTTATATAAATATAGTTGATTGAATTACTTGTCGCTCAGGCCACTCTATTAAGAATTGTAATCTTTCATGGAGAACATGAATCGTTCTAAAACAAATTCGAGACACAGTGGCTTTTGACACATTAAATCTATAGGCAAGGTCTTGAAGCTGCAGATGTAATCTGAGATGCATAAGTATCATAATAAATTGCTCAAATTTGGAGAGTGCTGACAGTGATGACATGCTGATGTATAAGGTTCACAGAGCTGAAAAATTTGCATCAAAACTAAAAAGTTGGGCAGTCCCGTATAAAACTTTGTTTTATCGTTGTTCTGGAAGGTTTCAGGAGTAAATTTAGTCACTGAGACTTTTTCCTTAAGGTCGCAGATCTCAGTTGTGTAGCCTTTCACTGCATCCTCCAGCTTTGTGAGGTCAACCATGCTTAGATCCGTCTGGCATTCTGCATCTGCAAATATTTAATTATTAAAAATTACGTTCAGAAATTCTATAAATAAATAAATAGTATTTTTATTTATTATTATTTTACCTTTGAATCGTTCGTTTTCAGGGGCTGGTAAGCTTTCTTCACAGAGCTCATCTTCCAGACTGTTGGCCTCCTCAGTGCAGAGAAGCTTCCAGGCCTTAGCTCTTTCCCTGCGCCGGAGGGATGCTTCTGTTTGTGGCCACTCGTTACTTCTTTGGTACCCCAGGTTAACAGTGGGGGCCCAGTCTTGGGAATGTACATCACCTGCTGCACTCGGACAACCTAAATATAAGACACCACTTTAAAGTAAAACACGTAAATGCCTTTCCTAGCACTAAGCTAACCGCTAACAACATTAGCATTCTAATCGGATTTTTTCTGGGAACAACCAAGTGTTGAACCACTACACAAGCTAGGGCATAACATATCTTACCTGTCTTTCTAGTTACTGTCCAATAAAATATCTGAAAATATGATTTAAACGATACGACCCTTACCTGTAACAAAGTGGTCGCTGCAGACTCTCGTCAGTTTCTGCACCTCCTGTTTTTAGCCGTAGGTTGTAATCCACGTTTGTCGTCTTTTTTCTGTAAGTTTTTTTAAATTAATCCCCTTGTAGCATACTACTTTCGGAACACGAAAATAACTTTTATCTATCTCTCGATTAGAGCGGTTGCAACAACCGTAAACGGCACAGAATTTAGGCATGTTGATGCTGAATCAGCAACAGAAGGAAACGGCTGCGTTTACTTCTTGCCCCGCATCTGCATTCTGTGACGTCACTGCTACGTCATCTGAAACCCAGCAATAGGGTCAATCCATATCAGTGACCATGCCCCAGTTTATATGCAATTATCAATTACTGATACTACAGCTGATAAACCAAAGTGGCGCTTCCCGTCATATTTACTTAATGATAAAAAATTTAAGGAGAAAATGGAAGTGGAAATAAAACAATTTTTTGAAATAAATGATATTAATGACACAAGTCCAGAGTTTCTCTGGGAAGCTACAAAAGGCTTATTTAAGAGGGTTCACAATTTCATATATGGCACATCATAAGAAAACACTACAGATGAAACAAAACAGATTGGAGATGGACCTAAAGCAGGCAGAAGCTATTCATAAATCCCAACCTACTAAAGTAAATCGAAGGTCAAAAGGTCAAAAGGTCAAGGAAAATGAGTTTGGACCCCAAACGCACAGCACGCAGTCAGGGTGACACGCTGATCAAGACCTGTGAGTTTCAGCCCTTTGCGACATTCCTAAGTGCCCCAACCGGCCCTCCCACCTCTAAAGGTCAAAAGGTCAGGTCAATATATAAATGCCCTTAATTCATAGAGGGAAGCAGCTAGAGACACAAAATTTTCAGGGTTACATAGGTACTCTGAGATGAAGACACCCTGAAAATTTGAAGTAGTTTGGTTGTTTCTGGAGGAAGTAATGAATGATTATAAACTACGGCCTTCTGAGGCGTTAACGAGTGCATTTTGGCCCACAGCTTCGCGTAGGAAAATCGTACATAGTCATGCCAGTTACCATTGGAAAGATCTGCTCAAGGGCTATTCAGAGAGACCTGTCTCACCACTGTGGGTGCTTTCTGGGAGCCACAAAACACCAAAACGTGGTTAAACTCGCGGGGCCTCCTGAGCACGTGCACGTGCACGTACGTGCACAAAGTTCTGCATAACTCTTCCTTAGTACTGGCTCTATAATTCTACCAAGTTTGGAGTTGATGGCTTATTCCTAAAGGAAGATATGAATTTTTTTAATTGTTAGGGCTCGAATTTTGAATCAGCCCTTATCATGGAGAAAAAATGAGTGCAAATTGGGTCACAGCTTTGCCTACAAAGGTCGTACAAAGTCATCCGAGGTACCGTTGGAAAGATCTGCTCAAGGGCTATTCAGAGAGCCCTGTCTCACCACTGTGGGTGCTTCCTGAGACCCTCAAAACCCCGAAATATGGTTAAAATCGCGGGGCCTCCTGCGCGCGTGCACGTGCACGTACGTGCACAGAATTCTGCATAACTCTTCCTTAGTACTGGCTCTATAACTGTACCAAGTTTTAAGAAGATACCTTTATCCTAACGGAAGTTATGACGTTTTTTACCAGTAGGCCTCAAATTTTTCATGAGGCGTTATTATAGAGAAAAAAATGAGTGCAAATTGGGTCACAGATTTGCCTAGGAAGGTCGTACAAAGTCATGCAAGGTACCGTTTGAAAGATCTGCTCAAGGGCTATTCAGAGAGACCTGTCTCACCACTGTGGGTGCTTCCTGAGACCCTCAAAACCCCGAAATGTGGTTAAACTCGCGGGGCCTCCTGCGCGCGTGCACGTGCACGTACGTGAACAAAATTCTGGATAACTCTTCCTTAGTACTGGCTCTATAACTGTACCAAGTTTTAAGAAGATACCTTTATCCTAAAGGGAGTTATGGATTTTTGAAACTTTTGAGGCCTTCTCTGGGAGTTGTGACAAGTGCCTTTCGCCTCACAGCTTCTCTTAGGAACCACCTACGAGGATGATCTTGATACCGACGTAAAGCTCTGATTAATACAAGTCCAACGAGCTCCCTCTCATTTCTGTACGTGCTTGCCATGACACCCGGCTTGCCGTAATTCACGGCCTCCATTGACTTAACATGTCTAATGTACGTGGTTACCGTGCACGCTGTGGTCAACGCACGGACACGAAACTGTGCACGCACCTTCAGGTGGTCATACTTAACATGTCCTGTGAATTTTAAGTAGTTAGCTTAATCCTGAAGAAAACTGAGTATAAGTCCTTATAGATTGGAAAATATGGTAATTGCGAACGAGCTCCTTAAGGTCAGATCTCGGCTTCCGAGGCACGTAGAAAGACGCGGCAGACGCCGATGGATTCGTCTAGAGTCCACGAACAACATGTTCTGATTTTGTGCACGTACGTGCACGGACGACCTCGTTTAGGGGGTTAACGAGCGCCTCGTCGGACACCAGGGGACAATTGTCCACAAGTCCCCAGCCGTTGGGCGTAGAGACCCCAAAATCGCAGTGTGGGATGCTGGAGAGACCCCGAATAAGAATCTGGTGTCATTTCATACCCAGCGGTTTTAGAAAAAAAAAATGTCCTCAAAACCCACCCAAAAGATGCTCTTAAGTACTAAAGACCTACAAAGCACTTTGAATGAAAATTTGGGAGCCGATCTGGGCAATCTTGATGCCGTTGGAAAGGTCTTTTTAAGACGAAGAGAATGAGCCCAAGCTTGTCTTGATGACCCCTTCCTCTGCCCCACAATTAACCCTCAAAATTGGAGCTGTAGGTCCATTGACTTACATTGCCCATTGACTTACATTGCGTTTAAGTCTGTGTTCATCGGGCTGCCACGGGCCACAGGAATTGACCAGAGCCACAAAACTATAGAAATGGGTAGAAACAGTTGTGCTTGAGAGATCCTGTGAATTTGGTGGTGCTAGATCAAAGTTAAGGTACCTTAATTAACTTTTGAACAAGAGGAGGCCTGTGGACAATTCCCGCCCTTTTTTTTTACACATTCTGCAGCCTGTATCTCCAAGTAGGAAGCAAGGAACTGGACCAAATTTGCTGGAGATGTAGAACAGGATAGGCCGCATCTACCCTAAAAATTTGGGCTTCCTACGAGCACCGTAAGACCCCCAAACGGCCCCGCAAAGGCCGGTCAGGTGTATTTTTTGTGAAAAATAGTGTTGCAGAAAAAAAATCATAACTCAGGATCCCAAAGTCCTGAAGTCTCCAGATTTGAATCACATGTACAAGGAGTAAGCCCTAAAAGAGTGTGAGAATTTTGTGTACATACGTGCACGGGAAGGGGTCCAAATTTACAAAATATGTTCAGAAAGTGCAGTTTTTTGGGGCCAAAACTGTTTAAGTTCCTAACTCGGGGCCAAAAGGGTTTAGGGACCCCAGATTTGAGGTGTCAACATTGGGGGGAGGGCAGAACACATCCATCTTGTCAATTTTTTCATAACTGTTTTTTCATGATTCCAACGTTGGGTCACGAATGGGGTAAGGTTCGGATTCCGACAGAGTGTTTTGCAAGGTTCTGATGACTATCCCAATTCATTTTTTTTAGAGAGGTGTTAGGAGGCTAATTTTTGAGTATGTTGTTCTCGGGCTCAAGCCGAACGTGTGGGACTTGGTCCCGTGCGCCTCGGGCCCCTGGGTCCCCCGTAGCGGCCCCCCAAAAGCTGGAGAAACCCTAAAAATCTAGGGTTGACATTTTTTGAACCGTCGGTCCGATTTCCACCAAACATACATGGATCTTCACGTCTCGGGGCCCTGATTAACCATTTGAGGGCAGACCCTGTGATGCCCACCCACTGCTCCAGCCTAGAAGTGAGGATGTTGTGGTCGATGGTGTCAAAGGCCGATGTAAGGTCCAATAAGACAAGCAACACAGAATCACTTGCATCTGTGGCTGTAAAAATGTCATTAACCCTAGATGCTCAAAATCTCTTAAACTAAAAGTTTTTGCTCTTCCATATTCCAGGTATTCCTCATGAAACATGTTTGTGACTTCAAGCCATTTGAATTTTTTTAAATGTTTTTATACATTTTCAGAAATTGCAGTTTTTGTGTCACTACCCCAGTTTTGCATGAGTTGGGTCAAAAATGACCCCAAGCATTTCCAGTTTTGCATGAGTTGGGTCAAAAATGACCCCAAGCATTTCCTATAGAATCTCAAGGGTTTGCTTTGGGAACCTTTGATTCTTACCAACTGTGACTGTCAAGATACATTTTGTGTCTCATTTACACATCTGATACCTGCAGTCTCACCACTAGGAGGTCAGTTTGACACAGCAGCATACATGTAAAGTATTCTCTTCATTTACCAACTCCATGACTTTACTGATAGAATATCCTGTTGGTCAACAAAGTAGACACTCTTAGCTAACTACAAAATAATGTTAGTACTTAAGCTAGCTAACATTACACTAGCTTAGTAAGCCAGCTGATATTACTGGATTTGTTGGGTAGAAACTCACTGTATTCATAATTCCTTGTAACAAATGCAAACCTGTTGGATAACCTATTATATATTATTATATATATTATATTATATACATATTGTTTAAAAAATCTGTATGCCTCTTTTATGATTGTCTATTGTTGTTGCTGTTGTCCATTGTTGTCATAGTCCTTTGTTGAAACCAGGTCTCATGTTTGTCTGTTTTATGTTTTCTCATCTTAACTATCATGGCCATTTGGAGGACAGCGATACCCGAAGACCTTGCTCGAGATATGATCCTGAACGGATGGGATGAAGAACCCATCAGTGGTACTGACTCGGGATCTGGCATCTTGAATGTAGAGGATACAGATTATTGTCCACCTGGACATGTCAGGCTGTCTGGAAACCAACCTGCCTCTGCTGAACAAGATCAGTCAGACACGGAGGAGTCCTCTGAGTCCTCCAAAGAGGGAATGGATGTTGTGTCCAACAGAATGAGCCACAAGGGCTCTTACTAGGCAGAGTTATCTCCCACTCAGGCTAAAACACCAAGCCAGAATTTACTGAGAAGTCAGTCAGGGTCTGCACCTGGGTTTAGCACCATCTCTCAGCATGAAAGCTGTTTATCACTGATAGTATATTAGAAGGGCAGCACGGTGGCACAACTGGTGGAGCTGCTGCCTCTCAGCAAGCAGGTCCTAGGTTAAAATCCCGGTCCGAGGGCCTTCCTGGGTGGAGTTTGCATGTTCT
Organism: Garcialebias charrua; assembly: GCA_038048925.1. Classification (NCBI taxonomy): domain Eukaryota; kingdom Metazoa; phylum Chordata; class Actinopteri; order Cyprinodontiformes; family Rivulidae; genus Garcialebias; species Garcialebias charrua. The sequence continues at coordinate 16,320 of JBBPBX010059371.1, forward strand.
CTCCTTGCATGCGTGGGTTTCCTCCGGGTACTCTGGTTTTCTCCCACAGATCAAAAACATGCATGTTAGGCTGATTGGTAACTCTGAATTGTCTCTAGGTGTGAGTGAGAGAGTGAATGGTTGTTTGTCTCTATGTGGCCCTGTGATGGACTTGCGACCTGTCCAGGGTGTACCCCGCCCCTCGCACAGTGATTGCTGGACATGGGCACTGGCGACCCCGTGATCCAAAAATGGAAGAAGCGGGTAAAAGATAATGGATGGATGGATAGTATATTAGAAGAGGTGTTGACATGAACAAACATGGAGGGAAGAAGAGTCATAACAAGCAGAGGAAAAGAGTGGAAAAATCTAAGCAAACAGGAGCTCATGGCCTTCATTGGAGTGACCATTCTTGCAGGAAGTGAGAAGAACTGGAATGTACCAATATGTGTGCTCTTTGGGAGTCTTCTACACAACCCAAGGTACCCTGAACCTACCAACCTACATCACTGAAACAACTGGAAGATGTGGAGTGACAAAAGTTGCAAACAAGTACAGGAGAGAGACACAGAGGGCCAACAGAAGAGAGAGGTGCCAGATGTGTCCAAGAAACAAAAATAGCAAAGCCACCATTTGGTGCAGGAAATGCAGTACTACAGTGTGCAATGGTCACAACCAAAAGCAAATAGTTTGTGACAACTTCACACAGTGAATAGAGAAAATATGTTTGTGTGGGCACATGTGAGTGTACAATGTTCTGGTTGTATGCTCATTCTCTTTTTTGTCCTTCAGACAGATGGACATTCTAGTAATAATTTTTGAAGATTTTTGATGTTATTTCGTGTGAAAATTTGTTATAAAAAGTTAAGAATAAACATATTAAATGTAAAATCAGTCTTTTGTTGACCAAAATATAATAACAAAATATAATAAATATAACTGCCTTTAACCAAAATTAAAGACACAATTTAAATTCATTGCAAAAACCCATTGATTCTAATTGGGGTCATTTTTGACCCCACTCATGGAAGAATGTAGGTATTGGTCGTTCATGCATCTAAGGGTTAAAGACCTTCAGTAGAGCAGTTTCAGTGCTATGGAGAGATTTGAAGCCGGATTGAAACAACTCTGGGATGGTGTGGTCGTCCAGGAAACATTTCAACTGAGACTCAACAATTTTTTCCAGTAGTTTGGAAATGAATGGGAGTCTGGAGACAGGCCGGAAGTTGGACACCACCGAGGGGTCAAGGTTAGGTTTTTTCAGTAGAGGCTGGACAGCAGCATGTTAAAAAGTTTTTGGGACCACACCTGAGCATAAACTGCTGTTCACAATAGTGAGAATAGAAGGACCCAGTGTAGGGAAAACCTCCTTTAGTAGTCGAGGGGGAACCACATCAGAGGGGGAGCCAGACGGCTTCGTGCTGCACATGACCTGCTCCAATGTGGACCGAGTGATGGGCTCAAATTGGTCAAACACAGCTACACACTGAGATGGGATGAATGGAACATGAGCTGGTGGAGAAATGAGTGCCCGGGTGTTCGCAACTTTTTCTAAAAAGAAATGATGGAATTTTTCACACAGTTCAGATGAGGCTTCCAGAGGTGAAGGCTCACTGAGGTGCAGAACTGTGTTCAGGGTGGAGAAAAGAACTCGGGGGTTGTGGTGTTGTGTCCTTGGGCAAGACACTTAACCCTGAGTTGCTCCCGGTAGGACTGGAAAGCACCTTGCATGGTAGTCTGCCGCCACCGGTTTATGAATGTGTGTAGCATTCAATATATGTGTAGCACTTTGAGATTTTCAGTAATGAAAAGTGCGTTATAAATTGAATTAATTATTATTATTAATTGTGGGAGTTGGAGACAATTATGTCAGAAAAGAATTTGGATTTAGCAGCTTTAACAGTTTTCTGATAGTGACGCCAGCTCTGCCTTAATATCTGAAACAAAACCTGCAGCTTGTCTTTCCTCCACTTTCGTTCAAATCTGCGACACTGCTGTCTAGCGGCTCGAGCGACGTCATTTAGCCACGGCTCGGATCTAAGTTTAGTTTTTCGGGTTTTCAGGGAAGAAATACAGTCCAGAACATTTAAACAGATGGAGTCAAACTGAGAGATTAACTCCTCTGTGGCTGTGGTGGTTCTACACACGGGCCCGCATGGGCCCGTGCCCGTGTAAGATGGACCCTGGCCCGCCCTGTGGCCCGCCCTCCGAACAGAAGCGGAACCAATGCTCATGGCACATACCGATGCCAGCCTTGTTTACGTATCGATCCAACCCATGATGCACGTTGGCTTCAAACTATGGAATGGATTTCCTGAACGGAGGCGTGTCTCATGAACCCAGAGTAACAAGACCCGCCTCGCATTCAGGAAATCCAGTTCATAGTTTGCAGGCAGCTACAAGCGTGAGGGGCTGACTGAGTACTCTGTTGGGTTTGTTTTGGCATCGTTTTGAAAGAGCGGGTCGTTTGTTTATGGATTGTTTACATGGAGCTAGACGCTTGTTTCTGTCGCAAGATCGGACAACACTGGTGAGTAGCATGCTAGCAGCTAGCCGACTTTTCATCGTAACATGTGCGTTGTGTGGAAATATTTTACACTCAACATTGCAAGACAACAACGTTCAATGTTTGCAGAGCTATATAAACACATCTGCGTCACATTAAACCGTGGTCAAGTTAGTTTTACGCCGGACATTCCATTGAGCTCAGGGCTTCAGCCAGCGGTGTGTTTTTCTTTTTCATCCCGGGTTGGGCGCTCTGATTACGGCAGCTGTTTCAGCTTCCGCCTGGGAGCTCCGTGGCTTCGCATCATATCATAATACACAGTGGCGGATCTACCATTCAGGCGAATGAGGCCATTGCCTGGGGTCCCCAACCAGCAGGGGCCTCCAATCAGCAGGGGCCCCAGCCGTCACCTACATCCCTAACATTGCTCCTGCTTGTTAATGTACGTTTAACATAAAAATAATAATAGTTACGATGAAAACTATCTTTAAAAACGCAATACAAAAAACGGTTGAGTTCTGTACCCCCCTACTAAAATGGACTATTCCGTCATGCGTCATGACGTCACCCACTAATCCAGGAAGTGCTGTATGCTTGCTTGCTGTTTGAGTGAGAAGGAAGCGGGAGACGGGAGACGGAAAAAAGATGAAGCGAACGAGAAAATACGAAAGCGGAGCGGAAAAACGTAAAAAGCGTCAAAAAACAATAACGTATGTTTCTTCACTACTGAAAGTGACAACCTTTTTTAATGGGTCGAATTCTAAAACTTCATCAACTGCTAATGACGGTCACGAGCGGCAGCGGCCCATTGAAAGTGTGGCGGAACCGGACATCAGGATCCAGGAGGAAGTTAATGGCACCGAGGCAGTGACTCAAGATGAAGATAAAGACGAGGATTCACAATGATATGAGGTATGAGTTTTAGAAATTATTTTGTAGGTTGGGTAAAAGAAATCCTAACAGTAATCAGCTGAGACAACCACTATTTTCATGTTTTCTTTCTGCATCAAAATATTAAAAGATATTCGACCTAAATCTTCTGACTTAAATAGGAGAGAGGGGATTATATATTTTACCTACTTTAGCTCTCTGCCCTGCTTGCTTAGTATACAGTATTATTAAATTATTTGGACTTTACATTGAATAGAATAGATCTAATATATTCCACAGTTATCTATTAATTTTTTTTCTCAACCATTTTACAAAATATTTGACTGTTAAAACTTCATCAGACTATCATTGTTTTGTTATTTGGTCCATAGTCCCTCCATTAAATACATTATAAAGCACAACTTATAGCTTTCAGAGTAATGCAAAAATGTGTTTTTTAATAATGACTGGTTTGTGGTTGGTTTGCTTTGGACAGAAATTCCACTGTTAGTTTAAAACAACAGAATCAAAAGGCTAGGATTGCTAAAGTAAAATGTTATCTAATATGTAAAAATTGATATAAATGAAAAGTGACATTCCCTGATGCATGCTCAATAATCCAGGTGGAAAAATCTGTGACATTATTTGAGTCATTTAGTTTACAGTAAATCTTACAGTCTGTGTAAGTTTTAAGGTTTAAAAAGAAGTCAAAACTTTCAGTCTTAATTATGGAAACTTGGATAAATGAGAGCCTTCACATGTGTTAAATGTAATAAAGTCTTATTTTTTCTTTTATTTCCTCCAACACTAACATACAGTATTTGTTGTTTTTTTCAGATGCAGTCTTTAAACATGCATCATTAAAGAGCAGAAACAAGACAGAAGACAACTTTCATAGAAGTCCAGCTGAATAATCAAGGTAATTCATGATCACTTAATGCTGTAAAAAGTGTCTCATGCCTGGACATCTTGCTGTTCATATCGAGCGAGTGTGTGAATTCATCTCAAAGTACCACATCTCAACTACACACACTCACTTTTTCACATTGATCTAACAACTGTTCCCTGTTACAGAATATGTAATATAACGTTAAAAGAATTAAAGTTGTGAAAATCTTATAATTTAGGAAAATATATTTCTACTGTATTGCTCACATCTACCCTCTATTCGTTTGCGTTTATTTAGTGTTGTTGAATTTTGGTGTAAGGCTTGATTTAGAGCCTTTTATTGCAATAATAAAACATCCATCCATCCATTTTCTTCCGCTTATCCGGGGTCGGGTCGCGGGGGTAGCAGCCTAAAGGCCGAGATACACTTAAGTGTCCTCAGGTACGCCACTCTACGCGCGCATTTTGTGCGCATAAGTTTTGCTGCTATACTTCAGAAACTATCAGCTTTCAAACGCTTGCGTTCTCCTTGTTGTAATATGAGCAGCTGCGCACGGAGGGGACTCAACTGAGCTCGCTGATTGGTCACTTGCTGACACGCCTACTGAAATGATTGACAGCTTTTCAGTCAGCTCATGTAGCTCTCTGAAGACCGCGGCGGTGTTCTGATACGGTGTTTCTACTATATATGTTATAAAAAGTTCTCTCAGAAATAAAAATAATAACAGGGAGTGCTTTTCCTGCCGCACACAGCCCACCAGGGATATTTAAAACATTGCACACCCAGGTAGGACCTGAATTCATTCATTTCAGTCATCGAGTGAACGGAGGAAGAAGCGGTTACTTGACTTTAGGCAAAAAAACAAAAGAAAAGGCCCGATCAGCGATAAAGAAGGGGAATTTATTTCATTTGTGTAACATACAAAACACGACCGGAAGCAGCGCGATCGGTAGGCCGTGGGTACAGCCTCACGTCGGACGTGTCGAGCGCTGAAATCTGCGCCCAGCATCTCCTCATATTTTTGTAACATCGTGGAATAACTGCGCATGCGCCATTTATAACGAGAGTCTATGGATAAGATCCATGCACCCCAAAACAGGAAATACGTCACCAATCAGAAAACATTTTTTGAAACAAACAATATATCTCATCACTACTCATAAAATATTTATCCTACATAACTAAAAACATGTTTGCATAAATTTCGAAATATTTTTATTTTATTAT
>JBBPBX010059372.1:0-15208 GCA_038048925.1 Garcialebias charrua
CCCACTCCCTCTCCACCCCTCCACCCATCTTCCCCCGTCTGTGTGGATATTTATATGTATTTAATTATCTGCGCTGACATAGTAGAAACAGCAGAATAATAGAAAATAGATGAATAAAAAAGAGAGGCACACGAACTAATGTTGATGTTAAGAAGTAAATTTTTATTTAAATAATTTTACAAACCAAGAAATTTCATTGACTTGCTTGAAGAGTTCTCGGTGGATCTGGAAAAACAAATACAAATCATTACTTTCTTATTCAGCATTCCATTTAAAACGTGACTGAGAGAGGATTGATTGCAAACATTTCCCATTGTATTTTTCCTGATATTAAGAAAAATTATGAAAGGTTACATAATCATCTCTGATGTGCAGGACCTAAAAACTTATGGTTAAATATAAAATAAATATTTAAATACTTTTTTTAAATCATGAAGGTAGCCGAATGCTACATAAAGACTCTAGTATTTGATCGATCTTGTTTATAAAATTCTAATCCAAATACTTTAGGTTTTAAAGGCTTAACAACGTTAAATTAGGACGTTTTAACAGTAGGCCTGGCGCCCACATCAGCGGTCCGATTTAATAAAATTTTAGCGAGAAAGACTCCAAATTGTTTCGCTGAACCAAGCGGACAGATCCGTTTTTATCATGAAAATCTGACGAAGTAAGATCCGATTTTACATAATCCAAAAATTACGTTTTTTATCGGAAATGAAAGCTAAGCTAATGCTAACGGAACCGCCAGCTAAAAGCTTCGTCCGTCCGAAGACAGTGCAAATGCCGTTGTACTGTGAAACCAAACGTTTCTAAATTGTTTTCTCTGCAAAAAGAAACTGAGAATTCGCTTACCAATTTTTATCGAAATAGTTCTGTCAAAAAAGCTGAATGATGACGAGGCAAGGATTCAGGAGGCCTTGTTGTCATGAGAACTTTGATACAGTGTTGCCAGATCTCGCGACAGGAGCAAACGACCAGCCCAAAACAAGCCCAAAACGAGCCCAACTGGCAACCCACCCCATTGTGTAAAACTAAGACCGTTTTTGGCCAGTATACACATACATTTATTATGACGTTGCATACGAACGGAAAAAATTATGCTAAACACTTTGAAAAACATAGCCACTCTAAAAAATAAGTTCAAAGTAAGCCCAAGTAACCACGATAAGCGACTACAGAAAACAAAGAGCCCAGAGTAGCTTATGATGAGCGGACTTGGCAACTATGCTCACAGACACCTGTGATTATCTGAGGGGAACAGAAAAGTAACATTCATGAAACAAAAACAGTTTATCTTGGTCATCCAGAGAGGCTCAGTTCATGTTTTCAGATTCTGAGTAGGGTCTGTTACTGCGAGGTGAAGTGAAGTGAGAGGAACTGGATGTTTTTATAGCAGTCGCATAGGATGTTGATATAACACGGAATATATATTTGGATTTAATGCAAAATAAATGGGAAGTAGAGCAAGAATTACCGGTATACTACATTGAATTACAATTATTGACTATTTAAACTTTTATAATAAGCTTGTTAATTTAAATTAACAACCATAATCAGATCAAAATTAAGTTTAGGCATTTTAGGATAACAAGTCTTAGAAAAATTTAGCAGAAATTTATTTTTAGACTTGCCAGTAAATTCTGTCTTTTAAAAGTTTAACTAAATTGATAAAACTTTGACACTTATAAAGAATAAAAAATATATATATTCTTGTCAAATAGATTTTTGACTAGATTGTAAGTTGAAACGCTCAGTTTAAATTCATCATTTTAAAACGATTTTTGCATACATTGAAAATGTTTTATCAATTTTAAAGAGCTGTTACACAGTTAAGTAGATTATAAGTGCTGTTTCCTTTTAAGAGTTATATAATGTGACTGTAATGATTAATAATAAAAATGCTTTATTAGAAGTAACTTTTCAGCAAGTAGGTTTAATACGCACAAGAATCCAGCCAACTCGCCAGGAGTGAAAGACACATTTCACTGTTAAAACCTAATTTTGGTGTTGTTTTCGCATAAATTATGACCATTAGAGGCAAAAAGAGGTCTGGTATATTTGAACGGTAATTAGAATAACATATCATTTGACCATACAATGCATAGGCTTTGACAGCAGTAAGAGTTGTTTTCATTCAAACAGATTGGGGCTGTGTATACAGTAATAATAATATGGAAAATTAAAACGGAGCCCATGCTTTAACTTTTGATAAGTAAACCACTGAAAAGTGGTAAAATTTCTAGTTTCAGGTTAAATTGACAATTTTACTCATACGTAAATTAATGGTTTTAGATCTATTATGCAGATCAGATTAGAAGGATGCCTCTGTTGAAAATTCACTTTTATGTAAATGTACATTTAAAATTCCATTGTGCAAACCAGACTTGCAGAGGTGGCTCTTTTCAAGGTAATTGCTTATAGAATTAACATGATTACTTTGAATCTGGTTTGTTAAGGATTTTTACATTTTTCTATTTTCTCATTTTTTATTTATTTTAGAAGCAGCCTCGCGATGTTTGTGGAAAGAGGAAAACGTAAGTCCTGGACCTCACGACACTTGCAAAAACACATAGTTAGTAGTACATACAGTTCATTAAGATAGGACCATGTCAAACACACATGCAGCGTCTGAATTTTTGAATCACAAACTACTGTGGTTATTGATTGGATCGGATCAGATTCAATATTTAGGGCATGTCCGGAACTGGCTCTCTGACTTCACCGAGAACACCAAGGCTGGACTCCCAGGCTGCCCTGCTCAAAATAAACATTTGAGGGGTTTAAAGACAATGGCACTGAACGAGGGCACTGGACTTTTCTCTGAACAAATGACACCACAAAGACTTTCACAAAGAACTGTCAGAACACGGTCATCAAACACAAATGACCAGAATATGCGGTTCGGGTGTGATGGATCGATGATGAACAAAGATCTCACCCAGGAGCAAAGATCTCACCCAGAAACAAAGATCTCACTGGATGCTGTGACAAGAGGGAGCTGAACAGGTTCTCCAGAAAGACAAAGAGAACAGGTCTTGAAGTCAACCACGCCAACTGTCCAGCTGAAGGTCATGCCCCCCGTATGGATCTGTGAAGATCTGTCAATAATCCTGGTATCGTGTTTCAAAACTGCAGTCTGCTATGATTAATTTTATTTAATGTAACACATTCTCATGATATGGCTTGCTAGACAAGCAAGGCCACAGAATTTGTAGTTTATATTATGTGGGTCTGACGACTTATTTTTCCGCTTCCAGTAACTTCGTGATGGTACAGAGATACTGATCCCAGCTCATAACCCTGAAACAAAAGTTAATGTTTTTGTTTTTTGCAGATTAAAATTGTGTCTCCACAGACATTCAATGTTTTGTGGAGCTGAAGGAAGGATAGCAGATTGTCCTTGACGGGAGTGCATTTTGGTTGGTCTGGTTTGCCACAAGGAAGTTATTGTTAAAACAATTTTTATAGCTTTATGCTTTAAATCTTAGATTGTTATTTATACCATACCACTTTATTTATAGAGCACTTTGGCGGACGCGGGCCAACCAAGGTGCTGTACGATAGAAACAAGCCAAGCAGACAGGAAAACAAAACAAAAAAAAAAAAAAAAAAAAAAAAAAAAGGGAAGAGAAAGTGTTCCTAGAAATAACTAATAATAATAAGGAATATATCACTAATAACATTAATGAAGGCTCATAAAAGGAAACAGCTCATTCATTGATTAGATGATCAGTTATACAAAAAATAACTTTTTAGATTTTTATATTCAACAGCATAGCCATTTAAAGGATCATTTAAGAAGCACGTTGTACTGTAGGATAAATCAGATAAACCTACAAACCACATTGCTTTATGTATGTTGTTTAATAAACAGGTATGTATATGTCATTTGATAAACAGGTATTTATTTTTTAACAGATCCAAAGAGAAAAGATGGGGGACGCCCTGGAGTTTTGGATCTATTCAAAAGGTTGATTTGAAAGGTTGATTTTGAAATGTGGTGGTTCTATATTTTTAAAACACGACTGACCCTGACTATAGACTGGACTTATTTTGAGAACATGAACCACATATGTCTGTCTATACAGCTGTATGTCTGTCTATATGTATATGTGTATGTGTGTCTATATGTATGTATGTCTGTCTGTACGTATATGTCTGTCTATGTCTGTATGTATGTTTAGACTTTTTCTACAGACTATGAAAAAGGTAAAGTATTTTAGGTGAGTATAAAACGTCTCCGTCTCCTGCTACTCATTTTGATGATCATGCTAATTAAGAATAACTTACTAATTAAAATAACCTCAAATCAGAGTGAGTGATTACTCATTTTCACTGAAGAATGAAATCATTTGTAGTTGTGTTGTTTTTGCCATTAAATACAAATGTTTTAGATAGTAAGAATGGAATTTTATTTTATATTTAAAGAAACAATTATTATTATAGCCAATTACAGAATTTAGTTTAAGTTAAGTTAAGGAGCTACCCACAGTTTGACCTTCCCCAGACCACAAATGGCTCATGGGATCCGAAGGTCTTAGTTTTATTTGACAAATTGCAAGTTTTTTGGTGTCCAGTTCTCCTCTCAAAAAGACTACAGGTTTCCGGAACTCCTTCAGGAGGAGTTGCCAGTGATGCCAGTGAATCCCGTCTTGACTCGAGGTCCTGCTAGGGACGGCTGAAAACGAGGGTGGACGGGACCCCTACAGGTGGAGGAAAGGACACGTCATCTTCTCGAGAGAAAAAGCAGCAGCTGTTACATCTGAGTGACCGGTGCTCCCCTGAAAAAGAAGTTTGGAGCAATCGCTGAGCCAGATTTTGAAGATGGATCTGGTCAGAGCAACTTTGTCAGGATGTGGCTTGACTACCTTGTCCCACACACAATTCAGGGTTGCGACCTGCTACTGCGCCCGCAATTCATGCCTGAATAGACTAAAACAACAGACAGCTGGACAAGACTGAAGCCATCAAACTGCCTGATGCCCTCCACCCACAAGGCGAACAAAAAGCTCTCCCCAAAGAAAAGAATGAACTTTGACTAAAACCCAAGAAGAAAAAGACTTGAACAAAAAGCTCTCCCCAAAGAAAAAGAATGAACTTTGACTAAAACCCAAGAAGGAAAAGACTTGAACAAAAAGCTCTCCCCAAAGAAAAAGAATGAACTTTGACAAAAACCCAAGAAGAAAAAGACCCGCACAGAAACTCACAGAAGAAAAAGACTTGAACAAAAAGCCCTCCCCAAGGAGAAAAAGACCCGCACGGAAACTCACAGAAGGAAAAGACTTGAACAAAAGCTCCCCCCCCCAGAATCACATGAACTTATTTCACAGACAAAAGCTTTCCCCAAGCAGAACTGGACTGATCTCATAAGCAAAAGCTTGCCCAACAATGAAAAACTGGACTTATTCCACACACAAAGAATCCCCCCCCCCCGGATGAGGTGGACTTGTGCCCAAAGGAAAGACACTGAACTTACCCTCCCACACCAGAAAAAGATGGATGCTGTGAAGAAGAATGGTTGATCTATTTCATTTTTTGAGTTCAAATCGGTTGTTTTTACTTTCCTGGGCAATAGTTGATATCAAAGAAGTTTCAAACTTATTTTATTTTTGTGCCCATAAAGGGCTATTTTGTTGTGTGTTTGAGAATTATTTCCCACATCTTTGAAAGTGTATAAGTTCCATTTAATTGTTTGACACTACAAATTAGATTGGTTCTTTTTTGGTTAAAACAAATTAGATTGGTTCTTTGGTTAAAACAAATTAGATTGGTTCTTTTTATTTTAAAACTAATTAAATAGCTTATTTCTTTTATTTGTTTAACACAAATAGATTAGTTCCTTTATATATATATATGTTTCTTCTCAAAGTTCTATTTCTTTGGAAAAACTTGGTTTTTGTGGGTAAATAGACTAATCCCTGCTAAATATATTATTCCTTTTAAAACTTTTGACATAAGCCATAAAGTGAGACCATACTCATTGCAAAATTCTCCTCAAAAATCAAAATCTTTATTTCTCACAAATATTGAAATAAGTCATGCAATATGACAATCATCACCACAGAGTTATCCAAAACTTTATAATCTCTCAAACCATCCTAAAAAGGTGATTCTGCATGTTCAGGGCGTTACTGTGGGGGCACGGGACGGTGGTGTGAGTTTTTGCCTCTAATTAGAAATTCGGCCTCAGAGGATGTTTTCCGCACCGCTCACCTGATTGATAATGATCAGTTTATATATGATAAAGAGGATGAAATGATGGAGATGTTCAATATTTATCATCTAAAACTAATTACTCTGACCCAATAATTATAACCCAGCTCACTTATATCAAATATTCTCTGTTCCCTTTAAACACTTATATTTGATAGTACAAACATGTTGTTTGCTTTTTCTCTGATACAGAAAAGACAGTCTTCTAGCCTTGACAAATGTTGGGATTAGATGTTCTTGTTTGATCAGAACCATGACTTGTTTGTTTTATCTGTAAGACGTCAGAGCTTGTCAAACTCCACCTGCTTCTTGTATAAATAGCTTGTCATGTCCAGTACAATTTGGAATTGTGCAGGACAATGTATTTGAGACCAAACTAGTTTCAAAGGACATTAAAAGCCCTTCCCCCTTGCAAGGTTGTTTGTCTGATTTAACACTGTTCTCTTGTTTATCTTTGTGTGGTTTTTATTAAGGTAACAGGGGTTTAAAATCCCCATCAGTAGGAGTGCGTTTCCATGGAGGTTTATGAGAGAGAGTAGGAGAGAGAGTAGGAGAAAACTGCATATTTCCTGCATATTTCCTGGTGCATTTGTGTGTACTGTACTGTATATGGACCAGCGCTCTGATTTTATTTATTATTTATTTTATAACACCGCTGCGGACCTGTTGCTCTCATCTGCCCAAAGGAGCGAGCTGCGAGCCGCGCGCGTCCCTGGCTCCTCGTTCCTCGTTCCTTTGAAGTTCCTCGTGCCGGTGTAATTTGCTCCCTCGAGTGTATGCATTTGCTCTCCTCTAGCAAGGAGCAGGGTCGGGGAAGCACGCGGGGAGCTCGAACGCAGAGCTCAGCTGAGCGGCTGGCTGCCTTTCTAGTCACGGGGGGAGAATAAAAAGTCGATGCGGAAATGAATGAATTTGTCGCGATCAAACGAATTAAACTAGTATGTCTAAGTGGATGCTCGCTCAGAATATGAGTGAGCGACAGCAGGATTAATCAACAGGCAGCTTTAGGGAATATTTAAAAATGCTTCCTTTTTCTTTTCCTCGCTCGCCTGTAACTCCAAGGCGTCACTTTGGTGACGTGAATGCCCTTGTGAATGCCCATATATGGAGAGGAGCAGATTTTCCCAGAGCTGCATGCTAAAATCTGCTATAAATCATGAAATAACACATTTACCGTTATTTCTCCACAATATAAGTAATCGCTCCTGTATTTTTTTTAAATAAACTAATAAATATTAATGGCGATGCAATTTGAAAACATGGTGGGTGTTGGACTTTAAAGGATGGTAAATTAAATTTAGACACAATTTCCAATTTATTAACCAAATAACTTTGGCATAATTGAAACAAGGTAGAGTTTTGTTTCAAAAGGGGGTTAAGGGGCTGACAGATGTTTCTAAAAAATAGAGAGGTTGGAATTGATCCCTAGAAATAACTAGGGGTGTAACGGTACGCTAAAATCACATTTCGGTTCGGTTCAATTACAAGGAGGGCTCGGTTCGGTTTATTTTCGGTTTATTTTCGGTACAAAAAAAAAAAGACAAAGTAAAGACTTACAAAATGTTTATTTTGAAAATATGCCAAAAATATGTTTGTATTGTATTGTAGTAATAAATAAAAGTGACCCATTTGGATGATATTTTAAATAAACAGCACTCTACAATAAATAAATTATATTAAAAATAATAAAAATCTTAATGAATACAATAACAGTCAGAACCAGAACAATAAGCAGCAACAGACTGTTTACAATCTTAACTAATAAAGTTTTTGTCCAGTAGCACCAGTGTGGCTGTATTTGTCCTCATTACTCACAACCTCTTCTTGGTGGGACTGGTCCTGGAACAGTTCCAGAGTTCAATTCAGTCATCACACACTTCTTAGCTGCAGCAGGTGATCTCTGGTGGATTTCCCTGAAGTGGAAGGAGAGCAGCTACCTCTGTAACTGGAAATACTGGAAATAAAACACAGAGGTAAAAAAATAAGTTAATAAGATTATAATTTTAAATAATAATAAATTATAAATAATAATTATAATAAAATAACAATACCTCTTGAACGGTTGAATATCTCACTCATCATCAGGGCAGGGTTTAAATCAGCTCCAGGACTTGTTGACCATCAGTTTTAGTTTTTTCATAAAGAGCTGAACTTTTTGACTTAAGTGTTGACGTGATGGATGTCTCATAGCAAGGATCAACTGTGCATTAAAAACTTTCAGACTTAGATTCAGAGCTTTAAAAACTCATACAGTTTGTGTTATTGATCTGGACCCATCTAAATTACCTGATGAAGTTGTTTAAATGCAGCTGTGTTGTTAGCGCACTTTGTAGAAGTTGTTTAAATGCAGCTGTGTGGTTAGCGTACTTTGTAACAGCTCGTTCACGTTCTGATGACGTAGTTTCCAGCGCGTTCACGTTAGACGTGTTGCTGCTGCAGATCCAGTCTTCATGAAAAAACGTCCACACACACAGCTTTGTGCGCTCGTCTTTTAACAAGAAAACCATAACGTTAACAAACAGGAAACCGCAGCGAGAAGCTAACGGCTAATGCTGCGCGTGCTGCGAGATAATAGCTCCGTGCTGAAACGCGCCCAGGAAATTTTGTTCCGCGGCGCACATATTAACATTCAATGAGTGAAAAAATAACCGTTTCGGTACAGCACGTTCGGTTCGGTCCACCTCCGTACCTTTTCGGTTCGGTACACCAACTACAACCGTTACATGCCTAGAAATAACTAATTAGAAATAACTAGATTGTAAATGTTTCCTAACTAATTAGAAATAACTAGATTGTACATGTTTCCTAGAAACAACTAGGTTGACAAATGTTCCTAGAAATAACTAATTAACTAAAAGATGAACTGATAAATTGGCGTTATGAACAAAGTTCACTTGCGTTGGTATTGAGGCGGCATCGTCTTGAACGTTTTATTTTCTTTAATCATGTCATGGAGGAAGGAGTATTGATGCAAGCATGCAAGCATATTTCAAATGAGCAATTAACAACACTGTTTTTTTTATGTGTGTGAAGCAGGATGGGGGACGCCCCTTGGAAATATTTCCTGGCCTGCAGGCTCAAACCACTCAAACCTGAAGTGGACCTGATCAGAGGGTGTTTAGAAATATGATGGTTCTGTAGAATTATAGCAATTGACTTGACGAGACGACATGTGACTTATTGACTCAGGAAGAAGGTGTATAGAACCACAGGTGTACAATGTTTTGTGAATTATGCTCTGCTGCCGCTTGCTATGTTATGTGTGTAATCTCTGCTATAAGCTGAATGAGAAGGTACAGTATTTTTGTAAGTATGAACCGCCTCAAAACTACTCATAATTAACCCTAATGAAGATTAAGCCTCTTCCAAACCCAACTAACATGCATGATTCATTCTTTGTACTACTGATTTATAATTTATTGGGTGTTGTTTGCTGTGGTACATTCTGTTTATTATAGGTGGTTCTTGGAAATGCTCCAGCTGAGGAGGTAAGGATGGAACTTTATTTTTGTTTTATTGCACATTTCTGGGTACAAATTTTAATATAATATTGGAGAAATTGGCTTACGTTTTAGAATCTGATTTATCAGTACCATTGTGAGTGGGTTTATGGATAGACAGTAGAGAGTAATTTAACTCACATGGATTTACCCATGTTTGGGCCTTCTCTCAGATGAGTGAATTGGGTTAAACCAAGAGGCCCTGCTGTAATCTAACAAGTCGAAAGTTTGTGGTTTAGATTTTCTCAACAGATTTCAAAGGAGGCAAGACCAGACAGCTCTGGTCAAGTACGGACCCGTGTGGGGTCGCTGAACGCACACCACAGGCAGTGCGTGTCAATGCCAGGGGATCCACACGGTTCAGTGTGCTCCAGCCCGTGATCCAGGAAGGAGCTAAAGGATTGGGTTGGACAACAAGAAGAGCTCGCGTTCGAACTCTTGTGCCTTGATAGACGAAAGTAGCCGAGTAAAGTTGCGTGCGGGCCCAGAAAGACTCTGTTTAATGGGGCCACTCGGTACTGGAATATGCACACATAGAACAGACACCTAAAACGATAAAAACACTACATATTAGAGTCTCACATTACATGAAGAAAACTCGGGAACATAGGAGGACATTCCCGAGCAACCTAGGGGAATGCCCCTGAGTACGTGTGGCACATTCAAAAAGTATATTAATGTTTCTGTGGTGGTGATATAAATCTTGTGTTCTTTCTCTATTCTTGTGTGTTCAAGGGAGACAACTGCCTTGCTGTCTGGAGGAGGAATCAAGGTCTCACAAGTTCATAGGTCTTTACTATTTAACTCACATCATTCAGAATACATTTACATTCATTTTCACATTCTGCTGGTGCATAAAATAACGTTATCCTTTACTCTAGTATTGTACTCTCTTATTAAACATTCCACAGATCTTGTCTCAACATTTTACGTCCTTTATCGATTAAAAGAATTTTACTCATATATATCTTATTAAGAGTTACCGTTTTTTTTTTTTTTTGCTTAATCCATTTAAATCATATAATTTACATTTTAACCAATTAGTGTACATTGACTCAGTGGTCTTTTATTTTACTCTTCAAATATTACCTGGATAAAGTGGTTTTTGAGAAGTTTGTCTCAAAATGTGGTGGCCAGACAAGAGGGTCACTACGACAGTCGGAATAATGGGCTATTTTAGTAACTTGCGGGTGCTGCTGTGTGCCTTGTTTGAGGTCTCTAACGGTTCGACTTATCACATCCACACTGGAGAAGAGGGATCCTGAAGTGATGCGTCAATTGCTTTTGTTAAAAAATTATAACTGGGAGGATTTTGAAAAAACTGATTGAATATTATGTACATATGCATTAAACTACATTATGAGTCATGTGATTTTATTTCTTGAGGTGGACCTCAGGAATTGAGGTCCAAAGGGGGTTTTGTTGTCAAATAAAATATATTTTTGCCTTCCTGTTTCATTTGCTCCTTTGCTACAAGTTGATGCAAACAGTAGCATATCTTGTTTGGCAAGTGTTTGTGCAAAACAACTACAGGAACTTTCCACTCAACCTTGAGGGGTAAGAAGAACATCCTTGTGTTTCCGGTCTGGCAAGTGTTTGTATGAGCAGGGACTTTCCACTCAACCTAGAGGGGTAAGAAAAACATTCTTGTGGCATGAGTTTAGGTATCAGTCGAGGATAGAAAAACATTCCTGTAGCATGAGCTTAGGGATGGGCAACAGTGGAGAATATAAGAAGCAGACTTCCTCCTCCAGAGAAGCAACGCAGGAACAAGCTACGAGGGAAAACTCTCAGGTTGTATGTCTCTTTGAATGCGCATTCAAATGTCTTTTTCTTTCCTTCCCTCTGTCCCCACTCTTTATCCCTGGTTCTCTTTTAAACAAATATAATGGTTGTTAGAAATAGTACAAATGTATTCTGTGACTTCTTTAAACTTATGATTAATTAAACTGGTTTTTGGAACTTTAAATTGTGTGCGTTTGTCGTATTTTAAGTGTATCTCTCCTTTTTGTTCCAAGTGAACCAAACAACGAATTCTGGGGCGACTAAGAATCATTAAGCCAACACTAATCAAGTCAACAACAGTAGCAGCAATGTGGCTGTATTTTTCCTCATTACTCACAACAAGCTCTTCTTTGACCTGCTCCCACCTGTCCCTGGAAAAGTTCAGAGTTCAGTCATCACAGACTTCTTTGCTACAGGTGATCTGGCAAATTTCCCTGAAGCGGAAGAAGTCAACTGCTATCTCTGTCCCAGACTGGAAATAAAACACAAAGAGGTTAAAAAAAAAAAGATTATAATTTTAAATTAAAAAGATTAATTAGAACTTCTTTCGGCTTTTCCCTTTTCAGGGGTCGCCACAGCGAGTCATCTTCTTCCACATCACTCTGTCCTCTGCATCCCCTTAAGCTTTTTCTTGGCTTATTTAAAATAAAAAAATGCAATATTGGAAAGGATTAAAAAAAACAAGCTAAAACATTTAGTGAAAGCTCCAAAAAAGCTAAGTCTGGTCCTCTGGACATTCAAAAAAACAAAACAAAGCAAAAAAAATTGTAGAAACGTTTCATCTTTCGTCCGAAAGACTTCCTCAGTCTGAGGTGCTGTGTTCAGCTCAGTCTTATAAATAGCACCCTCTCACAGTGTTACACAACCAGTTGGCAGTGTTACACAACCAGTTGACAGCCGAAACCAGCTGCTCACATGATCAGGGAGGACCATCAGCCTAACGATGGATCGTTAGCACCCTGATGTTTGTTTGCTATTCACAGAGGGCTGAGTGATAATAGCAATAACAGCATTGTAGGAGGGGGACAGTTGAACCCGGAGGCCTCCACCCCTGTTTAATGATGGACAGTTTCTTTTCACAAAGATAGCCTCCTTTACTCCTCTCTCAAACCATTGTTCCTCTCTATCAAGGATGTGAACATCTTCATCCCTGAAAGAGTGACCGCTGGCCTGGAGATGGCCTGGAGATGAGTGTAGACTGCAGAGTCCTGACCTGATGATGTTGATCTTCTGTGCTGGGCCATCCTTTTGGCCACAAAAGATCAACATCATCAGGTCAGGACTCTGCAGTCACACCAGTTGTTGACGGTAATGCACATAACTATTATTTCTCAACCACAATAAAAAAGAACCTACAAGATGATGAGGTTTCAAAAAATATATGCAGTATGTATATCTCTTCACCCGCGTAATTTACACGGGGGGATGGGGGGGGTTATAACCCCCCCAATAATTTGATCCAGTCAATATAACACCCCCAATAAAATGACATCATTTCAAGCTCCCGGATTAACTGGAGGTGCGCGCGGAGGAGCGCGTTTCAGCAGGTGAGACTGCCCTCTGCGTAAAAGCTGCCGTTCGGTCCTCTAGCCTCCCCCTCCTCCTCCCCCCTCCAGCAGCAGCCGGCGACACGTTTTCCACATGCTAACTTTGCATTACCGTAACTCTGCAACGGTTTGCGCTATCAGAAAAATTCAAACGGTGTTTGAAAGAAAACAAAGTGCGCTTTCTGGCTGTTTTGGGGGTATTACGGTAATCGCCTTCCCGCAGCTACGGGAAGCCCAGGATTTTTTTAAAAAAAAATTTAAAATAAAAAACAAGAACAAAAAAATCTTACAATGTCAAACATGGCTCGAGACTTAAGGCATGCATAGCACAAAAGAGAATAAAGGCACATAAACAAAAACAAAAAAATGAGTTTTGGGCAGCTTACAACAGAAATTCGTTACAGATTGTTTTAGTTTTTAAGGCTTTTGCATTAGTACAATACTTTAAAGTAGATAAGTAAGAAGAAATATATTTAGAAAACACTATAAATCTAGGTTTTAGCAAGGAGAATTTACAGCTGTGGATGTAAAATTTGGCTAAAAGTAGTATTAAATTTACAACAAAAACTGTCTTACTTGAAATATTTGGACAAAAGAAACCAAACAGTATAGTTTAAGCGTCAAATGGTAGGTCAATTTCTAACTTTCTATTTACATGAAAATGTCTTTCCAGAACACCTGAGTATGAGAACAGTCCCAGAAGAGATGGGTGATGGTCTCCTCAGAGCTGTGGCAGAGTGAACACACTGGGTCTACGTTTGGACGGTACTTGGAGATTATATAGTTTACAGGATAACATTTATGCAGAATCTTTAGGGACACTTCTCCAACCTTATTAGTTATAAAGTATTTTCTAGGTAACAACCAAACATCTTTCCAACAGATATCATTAAATAAATTATCCCAGAAGAATATAGAAGCAGGTTTACTAATGCTGTCTCTAATTATTAATTCTCTAATACATTTGTTATTTGTTTTTTTGCTTAAAAAAGGGTCAGAGTTACCAACGAATAATTCTTCAGTTAAATAGTTCATGCTGTTTTGTACTGGATTTGACATAAACATTTTCACACCAGATGGAATTGCATCAAAGACAATTGAAAATTCTTTTGGTAGTACTGGAAAGTTATACGTAGTTAAAAATTCACCATAAGAGTAAGTGTTGCCATCTTTGTTGAATAACTGATGTACATGAACTATTCCTCTGTCAAACCAATTTTTAAAGAAAATAGATTTATGTTTAAAACAGATGTCTTTGTTATTCCAGATACATGTATAGTATTTGTGTGGAGAGAAATTGTGTTTGTGAACCAGATTCCAGCATAAAAACAGCTGTTTGTGGAAGTTGGAGAGTTTGATCGGGATTTTGTTAATGTTGTAATTACACCTTAAAATAAAAGACAAACCACCCAATGCTTCAAATACATGTGTAGAAATGAAGTTCCACAAATAGTTTGGATTTAAGAGATATATTTTGATCCACTTAAATTTAAAGGAGGAGTTTAGAGTCTGTTAGTCTAATACATTAAACCCACCAGAGCACAGCTTATTTTATGATTTGCATGAAATAGATCCAGAATGTTTCATTTGTAAAATTTCAGACTTCTATTATTCTTGAAAGTAATTTCACCTTTAATGAAAATGTTGACGTCTTTCTGACGCAACCACCGATTTACCACAGCCCAGTGTGGAGCAGATGGTGGGGGTTAAGGGCCTTGCTCAAGGGCCCAAAGTGGGGCAAATGAGGGTGAAGGCACTGGCAGGTATCGGTGCTTCACCTTTCCCGCATTTAATATTGGTCCGGGTATTCAAACCAGCGGCCTTCCATTCACAGGCTTCCCTTCTCTCACCTCTGTGCCTCCACATTTAATGCAAACAAGTCAGATAGTGTGCATTATGCACCACCTACAGCACCATGAATAAAAAAATCTTTATTTAAAAATGTTCACGAAAACCACAATGTGATTATTGCAACCAAACACTTTGATGCAAAGCTTCAATTAAACTGAAAAGTCTCGATAAAGCCTGAAATGAAAATGTTCAAAAAAATAAAATAATCCCACAAAGTCATTTTAACACTTCAAGTTCACTGATTTTATTGAAAAAAAAAATCCCTTTTAATCCCAGAGAACCTGAATTATTAGTCATATCACGCTTCGTTAA
>JBBPBX010059373.1:0-21789 GCA_038048925.1 Garcialebias charrua
AAGTTAATTGGAAATGTATTTATTTTTAAAGACAGACAGATCTTGAAGACGTTCCCAGGCTTTTTCTTATAGCATAGTTAGCATGCTTTGTAAATACAGTAGGTTTCTCCAACACCAATCCAATTCAGTTTATTTATATAGCACCAAGTCACAATAGAAGTTATACTGAACAAAAACATTCACATACACTATAAATTCCAATTAGTAAAGTTATGTATCTAAGGAATGAAGCCAGCAGATTGTGTTGTAAGAATATAGGACACCTTTTTTTTTTTTTTGTAAACTGGCTCTTGTGCAATATTTTTGTTAGCTCAAAGTATATGCACAAAAAAGTTTGCTGTTTGTTTTTTTAAGTATTTAAGGTTCAGTCTAGTTGTACAAAGTAGAAACACAATACTTTAATTAATAAATGATAAATACTAGATACTAGATAGATACAGTAGTCCCTCATTTATCGCGGAGGATCCATACCCTGAAGCCCCACGATAAGTGAAAAATCGCAAAGTAGGAATAGTAGTACAAGTTGTAAGTAGTAGTTTATTTTAGTATAAATAATATATATTAGGGAGTTTTAAACCCTTCCCACACTCTTGCAATATTCTAAATAATGTTTCTAAACACTCTAAAAAATGCACAGATTTTTTTCGGCTCCATGCCTCCGCTGCTCTCAGCGACCTGCAAGCGCTCTTGGCCACGCCCACTTCTATGCTTTGCATGGGGAACAGCTGGAAGTTTATCCTGCAGCATGGGCTGCACAAAGGTGCAGGAGGTGCTAAATAATTTCTAATGATTTATTTTAAATAAAAATCCCACGCAGATCGTGCGGCTCATCCATCAATCAGCCAAATCGTGTGTCATGTCCAATCTTATTTTGAAAAACCGTGACAGAGCGAGTGCGCGATAAACAAACCGCGAAGTGGCGAGGGACTGCTGCACTAGACTGAGGAACAGCTTCTACCCTGAAGCTGTTAGACTCATAAATCCCTAACCAGGATAATCACTGTAAGAAACAAAAAATCTCTGTAATGTCACTTTAATTGGTCATATTTGGCTTATATGTGCTGCTGTAGTTAAACAGCTCTACTCACTACAGACTCATGTTTGGGCTGCTGTTTAATGTACCATATTATTTCACATTATTAGCGTTTAGCATATATCAAATATTTAAGCGTAACGTTCGACATTCGTTTAGCATATATGTTAGTTTATAACTTAGATCCTTATATGCTGTTTCTTTTTATACTTTATATTTTTGCTATTTTTGGGGTATAACTGGAACCTTGAGTACAGGTACACAATTTCATTCCACCTCATGCACCACATGTGATGCGAATGACGATAAAGAACCTTGAACGTTGAACCTTGAAAAATAAAAAATATATTTTTGCACTTTGAGATTTTTATTAATGAAAAGTGCGGTATAAATTGAATTTATTATTTCAATCCAAATGTTTTAGATACGTTTGGTCAAGATGTTTCATTTAATTTCCTTAAATTTCATTAGTAAAATGCAAGATTTCATCAACTTATTTTAAAGATCATTTATTTTATAATTAGGGATGCTGGGGCCCAAATGTAGATTGTTCAAGGATCACCTCTACGTTGCCTATGTGTGGTTTAACCAGTAACTAATATATAAAACTCCTTTCTCTCAAGGCCCACCTGGGATCACCTCTCGGGGTCTTCCTGGCTCCCCGGGGCCCCGCGGACCACCTGGGACATGTGACCCCAGCGACTGTTATTTTCCATCCACATAAGCCAAGTGGAGTTTGGTGGGAGCTACACTGAGAACATACGTTCAGCTCGGAGCAGACGACCGACGGCCTCGCAGTGTCTGACCTTCCTCGGCTCTGCTTTATCAAACAGACTGACCTCTTTTATTCACGTCACAACATTTGGTTGCTGGGGGCGGGGCTTCTGTGGTACTTCTGTGGTGTTTTGATTTGAATGCAGCTCGTGCATTGCTGTACATCTGAAGCTATTTCTTGTTTTCCCCACCCCTTACTGTGATGTGATGCATTCCTTCTCAACTCTGTTCTTCAAGACCATGAAATAACTTTATTTAAAACAAAAAAAAAAACTAAATCTTAATGATTCGTTTGCCTCATTAACAGGCGTGTCTATGCAATCTTCTGTTCTTTTTAAGATAAGCTGTTGTTCTGGCTGAGGGTACATCTCTTGTGTGAGTTTGTGCACGTGCAAACGATGGTGAGAACTGAGTGAGTGTACCTGGGCTGGAGAAAATAACTGATTTATGAAACTTTGTGTGCAACCAAAGTGCAGCCAATGTGCTTATTAGACTGTTAGAAGTTATTTATTTTATGTGCGCTTCATAAGAATGTATTTGAAGAACAATAATTAGTGTAAATATATATTTGGGATTCTGTAATAACATTTAGTGGCTTGTGGGAATGTGTTTCATATGGGGGAGGGTCTTGTGGGTGTGAATGTGTAAAACCCTAAACACTTAAATGAAAAATATTATAGTAGTACATAGGGGTTGAACGAGTACATCATTTTTAAACTCGACATTAACATAAAAAAACTTGAGTAGAACTTGAGTAGTCGATGACGTCATAGGATCTTAAGATGCAAAATATATATATATACGTATAAAAATGCATAAAAACGTCACTATTTACAAAAAAAAAAGACCAACAAAACATTGGGAGCATATATTATGCTCCTGTCATTTATCATACTGCAGATAAGTCACAGGAAAAACAAAACTATTAGTTATTTATTATTAAGCTGCAAAAGTTAATGAAACGTTCGGCACATAAAAACGAAACTTAAAAACAGTGGGGCGGTAGGACCCGGTGTTACACCGTATGTGACCTGCAATGCAACACCGCCCCCTACTGTCACAATCTACGGTGGTCACAGAGCTTCAAACAGGAAGTTGGGGAGTGGATTTGTTATGTCTTCCCCATAATGCTTAGCGGTATGTTAGTGTTCTGGCCACACCATGAGTACCGGCATATTAGTTTTTTTTTTTTACATCATAGTAAAGTTTTCACACATATCCAGTTGTATATAGCATATTTTCCGGGTTATACGTCGCTCGCGAGTATAGGTTTTATCAGTCAAAAAAATGCCTCATAAAGAGGGAAAAAACATACACAAGTCACTTTGGAGTATAAGTCGCATTTATTATGCATCGCCTCTGACCCCTTACGCCCAGAAAATGTGAGCCGGTCCCCACCCTGAGCGGTACGGCACAGATGGGTCGCACTGAGAACAGCCTGTCCAAGTCAGAAGCCGTGCCAGGGGTGAGGGGTCCCGTCCCTCCACTGCCAGAGCAGGGAGGAAGGGCGCAGCGAGGAATGTGGCCCCGGGAAGTGGCAAAGTGTGGGCAGGGGTACGCTTTAGAGCTCACGGCCGGAGCTGCAAGCCACCTTCGTCCCCGGACTCTTCCAGGCCGACTCAGAGCCAATTCCGGTGCACCGCCGTGGAGGAAATGCACCCGGCGGGAGCCTGCAAGACAAGTGGGGAAGGTCCTCTGCAAAGGGGGATCCTCTGCCACCAAGTGGCTATCCTTTCTGCCGGGATCCCCCTTTGCAGAGGACCTTCCCCACTTGTCTTGCAGGCTCCCGCCGGGTGCATTTCCTCCACAGCGGTGCCCCAGGCAGACTTTGCAGACCCCACCTGTTTGCATATTTTATTACCTGCAGTGTGTAATCTGCAGAATAGGATTTTCTTTTGAGGACTTTTTACTTGTGTTAAGTTTTTCTCAGTTGTCTCTAAGTGAATGTTTGTGGGGTTAGCAACATATATCGGTAGTTGTCAGAAGCATAGAGGGCCCTCTTGTGGCCGCAAATGGTAATGTTTACTCTGGTTCATGTCAGTAAAAATTAACATTTAACGCGTCAGTCAAAAATTGCATCATGAATAGGGAAAAATGTAAATAAGTCACTTCAGACAATGCGTCGCAGGACTAGCCAAACTGTGTAAAAACAAAACAAAAAATTGTGACTTATATTCCGGAAAATATGGTAAACAGCTGGTTTTATATAACAGATTGACTAACCTCAATATTATCTAAATATAATTGAAATTAAAACAACGTGAATGTGTTGAAAGTTTATTTAGTCCCGTTTTATGTTTTTAAAGTATATCAGGGAGCGCTGAAGCACCCTCGACACCCCTGCTTCCCACGGCTTGGATTTTAAGTAATTTAAGTATTTATGGAGGTGGATTTCTGAAAAGAGTAGATGTTTTTATTTCTTTTTTATATTGTGAGTCACGACACGTTTGCGATGTTTATAAAAATCAGTTTTAACGAGAACTCGCTGTAAATTACTGCTGAAGATCTTTTGTTTGCAAGCAGTCGATACTCATCAGTGACGGTTGCCAAAGCTTTTGTAATTTAACACCCCTCACATACAACCGTACACATAGAATACATGTGCATTAAGTGCAAGAAAAAAACTTTACAGAAAGAGGAAATACTGAAAAGACTTTCATATTCACGCTGAGTAATTGACTTTTAGTTTTATTTTGTTTTTCTGTTAAATAAATGTGTGACATATTTTCATTTGTATGTCAGTTAAATGACTTGACAATGTAATATCACCAAGCTGTAGCTCATCACAGATGCAGTTTGTTAAAGACTGGGTTGCATCTGTGATGATTTTGTTGTTTACAGTGTGTCATGTTTGATGATTCCTTTGCATGATGTGAATATTTCTTGATTTTCAGCAGCTCAAAGGGAATCAGACTACTATGCTACAGCCGTGATGGATTTAAGGCTTTCTTTCTTTGATTGTTTTGGTGCAATGTTATTCTCGTGAATGTACTTGAACTTTATTATCTGTCTTTGCCTCGACACCCAGGTCTTTCTCTTACTAACACAGTCATGAACCGTTGTGTTTTGTGGGGTGCTTTAAGACTGGATTTAAAAATATATATTGTTATTTATTGTAAATTTTCTCTTTTGGTTTATTGTTCTCAACCATTTTCTAAGTTTTAAATTTGATTTGCACCCTAGCAGGCCATGTAATGTATTACTTACAAAAAACAAGATTAATTTAGCTAAAACACTGTAAATTTAAATAACTAGAACAACTATCCACACTAAACAGTGAACACATTATACAATAAACTGTTTGGGGGCCAAAGTTACTGAAAGCCAAGAGCTCAGGGGCCGCACATCCAGCAGATATCGTCATTGAGTTTGTTTTATGGTTTAAAATCTAGTTTAATTTAAAACAAACCCATTAATTGGGCAAACTGAGTTCATCCATGGGCCTGATTTGGCCCCCGGGCCACCAGTTGAATAGCCCCACTATATAATGTAGGCGACAGTAATCACTGGCTTGTGATACATGTCCATAAATCTCCTTAAGCTTTTATTTTCACCTCTGTTTTACTCAAATGTTTTAATTTATTATTTAGTCCTGCTGTAATTAATGTTTAAAATGTGTTGTCAGTGGTTTTGATTTAATTTTTTTAACCACATTTAAAACTGTTCATTGTGTGTGTCTTTCATCTCATGAAATCTTTCCCCTCGCATCGTCGTCATTGCGCTTTTCTTATACAATGAACTTCAAATCACATACAACTCGGATGATGCAGAACATATTTTTGAGCATGCCAGCTTGTTTTTATTTATTTATTTCATTTTCATCTCTGCTTTATTATTATTATTATTTTTTTTAACAAAGGCTAATTTTAGAATAAAATCCATGTCAACAATTTCATTTGTGGTTTAAAGTTGCCCCCTGCTGGACATGTTTTGAACTTGTTTATTTTAAAGAACACCAATCATTCTTTGGTTTTATTGGCTGTGTAAAACTCCCTCCTTTCTACTCATTCTGTCTTCCCATCTCTGCAATTTTCATATTAAGCATTACGGGCCCCAAACCGAGACAATTACGCTGATCTTGATGAGATTTAAACGAGAGCAGCAGATTAATGTGAGCCAAACAGTTTTTCAGTGCTTCTGGGAACAACTCCCTCTGTGTATTAAATTTAGCTTGGATTGAAATTAATACGCACCAGTTTGCTGCTTCCATTTAACTAAACAGTTGGATGAGAAGGGAAGGACAATAATGCCACAGCCAAATATTTTCCATCACGCCAGGGCAAAATTCATTTCATCTAAGTGGGAAACGTCCAGTGGAAGCAAAGGACAGAGGTGCAACAGCTTGTTGCAAAACTCACTTAAAACAATCACCGTCGAATGTCGACATATTTTATTATTTTGTGTTTTCCAGTAATGTAAGCTGATCCGGTTGCCATGCGTAATCTAACCTTGTTAGTAAGGTTGTAATGAGGGGAAATATGGATCAGCCTCTCAGCACGGACCCTCAGATTAAAAATGTCTGCCTGCTGATCTCACTCAAACTGATTTGTGCTCCTTCAGAAACTCTGAGTGACTTTAATATTAATATTTGTTTTCAGAAGTTTCGGTTCGGCTCAATGACTACCTCGTTTTTTTTGTTTTTTGTTTACCACATGTCTACTTAATTAGAATAATGATTTTTTTTTTAAACGTCAAAACAACTGTTGCCTTGGAAAATAGAAAACTTCATGTGCAGGTTGGATGTTGACGACAGCGTGACTCAGCTCACTCGCTGATGATTAAAAAAGGGCATTAACGTGCCTTTTGAGGAGTGTGTTTAACTCTGCTCTTTACTTTACACTTGTTAAAGTCATCTGCCTTTTATGTGTGCAATAAATGTTCTTAAGTGCTTTAATTATTTCTTGTGTTCAGTGTTTATTTTCCCCAATAACTCAGATAAGTTCTTGTTCCAATCACAGTCCCATCATGTGAATATCTAGATCAGGGGTCTGCAACCTGCAGCTCTAGAGCCACATGCGGCTCTTTGCTTCCTCCACAGCGGCTCTTTCACGCTTTGACTAAAACTAACATAAAACTAAAGTGTATTGGTTGTTACACAAACAACAACAAAATACTAGTTTTAGCTGTTTGCATGTCATTTCTTTGGCAAATACTCTAACTTTTAGCTTTATTTCTATGCTTGTTTTTTTTCCCACATTTAAAAAAATACATAGGTCTGGCTGCATAGCTTGTTTTTTTGTTTTTTTATTAAAAAACTTTCCCCACCTCTTTACGAGTATGTGGTCTTTTCATTTGTCTTAAATTGTAATAGTATCAATAAATATAAAAAAATATTATATTAGATATTTTTAGCTTTATAAGGCCACCCCTACTGGCCACAAGGCCCATGGTCCACCAGTTGATAACAGTTGTAGCAGGTTGTTGCGGCTCTGGACACATAATTTAGTGAACGAATATGTAAAATGACTCTTTTGATCATAAAAGTTGCAGACCCCTGATCTAGATGTTAAATAGTTTACATTAAACTTGGTCAACTCTGCAGGGGCCATAAGGCGCAACATACAAGAAACCCCAAAAATATAGTTTGTTCAATGAGTTTCCTGTTTATGTTGGTGTTTTTTCAATTTTTTAATAACAATATTCTTGGGTTTAATAATCAGTTTTTGGTTTTGTTGTTGTTTTGCGCCTTTCTTGGTGCTTCTGTAGTTATTGTGTTCATTATCTTCAGTTCAGCCAAGAAAGCACTAAGTACAGTCATAATTCTGTTTAGAAATGCACATTTAAACACCTGCAAAAACTCTCAACAAACACGGTTTAATGCTGCAATCACCAATTCTGTTCAAATTCAAACATCTAAATGGCAAGTTCATTTTTGATTTGACCGTCCTGTGGCTGCTTCAGACCTTTGAACATGTCCCCTGTGTTGATTGGAAAGTGGTGAAAGCTAAATAAAATAAATTATTCCAGGTGATCAGGCATGCCATGTGGTGTGAAAACCCCCACACCTGAATTTATGTGTTCATTTATGAGAGAAACCATTCTGCTAGTTATTGGTTCAAAAGCAAGCCCCTGTGATGGTGCATGTGACAGGCATGTTTCATGTTTGGTAAGTTATCATAAATAATTATTCAACAAAATATCAAAGTTCATGCTCAATAATCCAGGTAAAAATCCAACAAAGTTCAGTCAGGTCATCCGGACAGTTTCTTTTTTGTTGAGACGTTTCGTCCTTCATCCAAAGGACTTCATCCGTCCTTTGGATGTGTGCACTGATGAAGAAAAAGAACAAAAAAAGAAACCGTCCAGATGACTTGATTGAATTTTGTTGGATTTTTTTTTCCTGGATTATTGAGCATGAACTTTGATGTTTTGAACCACTTTGGCACAACTGCCTCAGAGGAGTTGACAGGGGAGAGGGTGGGCCCCAGAAACCATCTTATCACCAGCAAATTGGTTGGTCCACTATGTGAGTGTGCTGCTTGTGGGACTGAGTTTGTTGTGGCTCCTCAGACTGATGAAGTCCTTTGGATGAAACGACGAAATGCCTCAACGAAAAAAGAAAACTGTCCAGATGACCTGAGTGAACTTTGTTGTATACAGCAAAATTACATTTAAACTGAAAATTTTGATCTGGACATTAAAGGATCTAAAAAAGCTAAGTCTGGTCCTCTGGACATTCAAAAAACAAAAAAACAAAACAAAGCAAAAAATTGTAGAAACGTTTCGTCTTTCGTCCGAAAGACTTCCTCAGTCTGAGGTGCTGGGTTCAGCTCAGTCTTATAAATAGCACCCTCTCACAGTGTTACACAACCAGTTGGCTGATGACAGCCTGAAACCAGCTGCTCACATGATCAAGGAGGACCATCAGCCTAACAATGGATCGTTAGCACCCTGATGGTTGTTTGCTATTCACAGAGGGCTGAGTGATACCAGCAATCACAGCATTGTAGGAGGGGGACAGTTGAACTCGGAGGCCTCCACCCCTGTTTAATGATGGGCGGTTTCTTTTCACAAAGATGGCCTCCTTTACTCCTCTCTCAAACCATCGTTCCTCTCTATCAAGGATGTGAACATCTTCATCCCTGAAAGAGTGACCGCTGGCCTGGAGATGAGTGTAGACTGCAGAGTCCTGACCTGATGATGTTGATCTTCTGTGCTGGGCCATCCTTTTGGCCAGTGGCTGTTTAGTTTCCCCGATATAAGACTGATCACAGCCCTCCTGACACTGAACAGCATACACAATGTTACTCTGTTTTTGCCGGGGGACTGGATCTTTGGGATGAACCAGTTTTTGCCGTAATGTATTTTGAGGTTTAAAAGCCACTGGGACGTTGTGTTTAGAAAATAAACGTCTCAATGTCTCTGAAACCCCTGCAACATATGGAATGGCCACTGGTCTGGGTCTGGGTTCCTTCTTTTCACCTGATGGCTGGCTGGAGTCCTGTTTGGGTTTCTTCTCTGCTTTCAGGAAGGCCCAGTTAGGATATCCACATTTCTCTAGAGCCTGTTTTGTGTGTGATTTCTCCTTCTGTCTGGCTCCTGCGTTAGTGGGGACGCTGTCTGCTCTGTGGTACAGAGTCCTGATGACTCCTAACTTGTGCTCCAGAGGGTGATGGGAGTCAAACTGTAAATACTGGTCTGTGTGGGTGGGTTTGCGGTACACCTCAGTTTGCAAATTTCCTCTATCAGAAACTGAGACCTCACAGTCTGAGACCTCACAGACCAGACTTAGCTTTTTTAGATTTTTCTACCTGGATTATTGAGCATGCATCAGGGGACATTAAAGGATGTTTAGATCTGGATGGTTAGGTGGCTTCTCAGATTGAAGAAGTCCTTTGGATGAAGGACGAAATGTCTCAACGAAAAAAGAAACCGTCCAGATGACCTGACTGAACTTTGTTGTATACAGGAAAATGACATTTAAACAGAAAAATTTGATCTGGACATTAAAGGATGTCTAGATCTGGATGGTTAGGTGGCTTCTCAGATTGAAGAAATCCTTTGGATGAAGGACGAAATGTCTCAACTAAAAAAGAAACTGCCAAGATGACCTGACTAAACTTTGTTTTATACAGCAAAATTATATTTAAACTGAAAAATTTGATCTGGACGTTAAAGGACGTCTAGATCTGGATCATTTAGTGGCTCCTCAGATTGAAGAATTCCTTTGGATGAAGGATGAAACGTCTCAGAAAAAGAAAAAAAAAACTCCAGATGACTTGACTGAACTTTGTTGGATTTATATCTGGATTGTTGAGCATGAACTTTGGTGTTTTGAACCACTTTGTAATGACATGTCAGCGGAGTTGACGGCAGAAAGGGTGGGCACCAGATGCCATCTTAGCACCAGCAAACTGGTTTTATTTTTTCACTATGGAGTATGCTGTTTGTGGGAAGAATCAGTTTGTTTGATGGCTCCTCAGATTGAAGAAGTTCTTTGGATGAAGGACGAAACATCTCAGCAAAAAAGAAACCGTCCATTTGTCCAAAAGACTTCTTCAGTCTGAGGAGCTGCAACAAAACCAGTCTTATAAACAGCACCTTCTCATAGTGGATCAACCAGTTTGCTGGTGACATCCAGAACTAGTTGTTCACATGTAAACAGGAGGACCATCAGCCTAATTGATCAGTAGTGTCCTGATGTCCACTTGCTATTTACAGAGGGCTGAGTGATAAACTCTCAAACTAGTCTGAGACAATACTGGCCAAAGTGCTTCAAAATGTCCTGGTGCATGTGCAATACCTCCTGTACCTGGATTATTGAGCTAGCATCAGGAAACTGTTAAATGACACCGTGTGCAATATTATGCAAGACCTCACAAGATGTATTACTGTAACTCGAGTAAGGGTGCATGATGAAAATCCTCATGAAAACATTTATAAAGTCAACCAGTGGTTCATGAGACATTTTGCTATCAGTTTTGACTTTAACGGTTGTTTGAAGCAACGATTTGCCGTGTGTTGTGCATGTGTTGAAGATATCTTTCAGATACGGTGGCCCTAAGGTGTAAATGTACTACATTTAAAAAAAAAAAACTGAATTAAATTTGGAAAAACACAACAAAAACACAACAACATTTGAAAAAACGAAATTACATTAGAAAAAAACTGAATGATATTTGAAAAAACAGAATTACGGTACATTAAGCCAAAGCGAAAGTGGCCGGAATCACATTAGAAAAATTCATTCCTTTTTTTTTTTCAAATGTAATTCCGTCTTTTTCTAATGTGATTCCGGCCACTTCCGCTTTGGCCACTTCCGATTTGGCTTAATGTAATTCTGTTTTTTCTCAAATGTCATTCTGTTTTTTGTTTTTTGTTTTCAAATGTAATTTCGTTGTTTTTTTACGTTTTTTTTTTTTTTGTTTGTTTTTCTTGTGTTTTTCCAAATGTAATTCTGTTTATTTTTTATTTTTTATGTAGTTGATTTACACCTTATGGCCACCGTATTCAGATACTACCAGAACAAATTTTAGCTCAACGTCTGTCAAATTGGCTGAGTCTATTTTTGAGTTTGGTAAGTTTACTGGTAGCCATCTTGAATTGGCTAATATCAGAAAGTTTTCCTTTCAATCCATCCAGTGGTTATTGAGTTATTTAGGGGGTTTCTAATTTCTAAAATATATTTCTAAATTTGCACAGCTCTGTTGTCAATGAAGCATCAAATCACACATCGGTTGTTTCCGTTTTAATGAAATATAATCATCACATTTCAAACATTTTTACAGATTTACAAAACGTACTGAAGTCAGTGTGACTTGATGACATTTTCATCCTCGTTCCTTTTCATTTGGGCTGACGAGGCTGTCAGATGTTTGGAAATTAAACTGACAGCGTAGACAATAACTTACAAAAGCTTCTCAAAGCGAGAAAAATGGGAAGTTCGTTAAACTGTCCTTTTACAGAATTTTAGAGGTTTATTTATAAAAAAAAACAATTAAAAAAAATGAACATTTAAAGAAAACAGTTATATAAAGAGAGTGGAACAAATAATATGTTTGGTTGTTTCATGTAGAAATGTGAATTTTCATAGGATGAAAACTGAAAATGATCTATCTTGCCTCAGATAGAGGAACATCTTTGTGTCTTTTTGTCTCAAAGATGATGACTCCCTTTAATTGAGATGTACGCACAAAATGCTCACACGAAGAGGTTAATGTTTTAAAACCCAGGCCAACGACAGCCTCTCTGAGAGGACTGTGTGACAAATGCTGTGTGCTCAGGGAGATCATTCCAACAGTCTTTGCATCTCTGCCAGAACCCCTCTTAGTTCCCTGCGGGTCCCTTCACATCCAGGACAGCTCCTGCCTGGAGGTTGCAGGCTGATGGGTCACAGTAACCGTTAAGACCAGCTGGACCTGGAGGACCAGGCACACCAGGCTGTCCAGGAACACCCGGAGGTCCCCTCTGCCCGTCAACACCATCTTGACCGTAGCCGGGTTTGCCGGGCTCTCCTGGAATCACAGAGANTATATATATATAATTATTTGTCTATGATGGACTGGAGACCTGTCCAGGTGTCCCCCGCCTCTCGCACAGTGATGGCTGGACATGGACATCAGTGACCCCGTGACTCTTAAAGGAAGAAGTGGGTAAAGATGATGGATGGATGAATTATTTGTTCCTAGATTTTTTCTTTTCTTTTATTCGTTTAAGAGAAGTCCAGGCAACTAAGCTAACCTAATACAGTACTGGTAATTTAAGTTACAGAATTTAATGCATTCCTGTATAATTTGTTCCTATTTTTGGTATGAATATCAAATGATGCAAAAAATTTGATACAGTACAGAACCTAAAATTATTGTTTTAAATAAATGTTCTATTTGTTTATGTTGTTCTTTAATATTCTCAGTTTAAAATTATTGTTTTAAATAAATGTTCCATTTGTTTACATTGTTGTTTATTCTTTTCAGCTTGTCAGTTACAAAATTGAAACTAAATTTATGACCATTTTAATAGAAAAATGGTTTCTGAATCGGAAAATCGATTTTGAATCGAATCGTGACACCAAAAATCGGAATCAAATCGATTCTCCAGACACTGAGAGATTCGCACCCCTAGCGCCTACTCATCCAGGCTGCCATGTAACGTTAGCAGACGATACAGCTGTGGTGGGATGCATCACAAACAGTGATGAGTTGAGCTACAGGCAGGAGGTGGAACAACTGGAGAGCTAGTGCAGGAAGAACAACCTCCACATTAATGTGAAGAAGGCAAAGGAGATGGTCGTGGATTTCAGAAGGATCAAACACACCAACGCACATAGGAGGATCTGCGATGGAAGTGCAGTTACAAGTACTGGTACTTGGGTGTGCACCTGTATGATGCTGGGGAAACACTACACTACACTTGTGATTTTCTTGACTGTTTCTGTGTTGAAACAATGTATCTTTGATTTTTACTTGCCTAAAAAAGTTCAAGCATCTATGTGCCAGTACCTTCATTTGGACTTTCTTTGGTCATCTCCAAAGCAAAAGCCATTAATAATAATAATAATGAATTTAATTTGTAACGCACTTTTCATTAATAAAAATCTCAAAGTGCTAATAATAATAATAACCCAATCGATGACATCTTGGTCATTGAATTTACTTCACTGCAGATAATACACACAGATATTATAGTGTTTCTTCTGGGATAATAAATCAGCTGGTGATTTCTTGAATGCTTATAGTAGCAAAGTATTTTAAATTATTTATTTTAAGCATTTAAATCCTACTCAATCCCAGCTGTTTTTTTTTAATGTACCCATTTACTAATCAGTGAAGCTGTGGCTATTCTTATCAATGTGGTTGTTATTTTGTATTTTTAGGTATTTTGAATGTGTTTTGTGTAAACCAGGTTGCTGCAGATTAATTTGGGCTGTTAGAATGAAAAAAACATTTTATACATTTTATTGCACTGTATTTCATAATCAGTTACTTTTATGTGACAGATATGTTACTTTTAGGAAGATCTATTGGTTGAACAACACAAGCCTTTTTAAAACAAAGTGTTGTTAAAGAGAAACAAGTACCGTATTTTCCGGACTACAAGTCCCCCAACTTTGACTCAGCAACTAAGTTATCAGAATAACCCAGCAGTTTTTAGTGTGTGGATTTTTAACATCTTGCGTGTCTGCAAAAAGGTATGTTTTCCTTTTTCCTAATTTCTTTTTCCTTTAATTTAATATCAAACAATCAGATTTCTACATTTAATAAAACACTTGGTAAATTTATACAGTATTTCTGTAAATCCACATTACACATGGTGATTTAAACCATTGCAAATCGATGCATTGGCATATGTATAAATCTCATTGTAGTTTTTGTTTTAGCAAAATATTTCAAAACTCCTCTCTGGTTCATGGTAAAGAGCTAATGAAAAAGTTTTCCAAAGGAAAATAAGCTCACCAGGAAGTCCAGGAAGTCCTGGCTGGCCTTTAGGTCCTCGCACAGTGGGCCCTCTCGCCCCTCTGTCTCCCAGTTCACCTGTAATATAAATGTCATATTTTATTCCACATTTATTGAAAGCACAGATAAGCTGTTAAAAAATAAATTACAATAATACTGGCAGTTGATTCAGCACCTTTTGGCCCTTTTAGCCCCATTTGCCCTGGTGGCCCTTTGAGTCCTGGAAGCCCCCTCGCTCCAGCTTGCCCTGGAAACCCATTGTCTCCTGGGGAACCAGAGGGTCCAGGAGGTCCAGGTTTTCCAGGCAAACCAGCGGCGCCGGTCTCCGGCCTTCGTAAACTAGCAGCTAACTGGGCCAGCTGTTCTGTTAAAGCACAAAAAGAAGAAGACAATGATCATCTTATAGAATCAGAGGATTTCATCCCTGAAAGCCCAGAGCGATGCTGAGATCTGCATGAAGCTTTTAAGGTCTGGTTTTGCGTGAGGTGAAACTGTGGTCCTAACGTCCCTCGAGCCGCTCCCGTTATTCTTTTTTTTTTTGGTTTATTGTTTATTCATTTCAAATTTTTAAAAATACAAAAGAACAAAAAAAATTACAAAATGATATAGAAAAATAAAGAACAAATTTAAAATGAAAGGAAGCAGAAGAAGAAAATAATCTTATAATATCTGCCCCTTTTTGTAAAAACAAAATTCCATTCAAACAATCAATTCAAACAAAATGTATCCATAAACCATATTTATAACTCATTATAATATAACTAATTTAGAGAGATTTTAAGTATATAACATTTACACATAACTTTTCAACAACCTATTCTTAATCATTTTCTTAAATACAGGCATTGACTGTGCAGTTTTAACATCATAGTCCAATCTATTCCATTTACCAACGCCATGTATTTAAGTAAAACAACCCTTTAAACTTGTTCTATATTGTGGTATAACAAAAATATATTTACCCTTTAAATTATAACAACTTATCCTTTTTACAAAAAGCTTTTGAATATTTGAAAATAGGGTGTTATTTTGTGCTTTATACAATAGTAAAAAAATATTATATTCCACCAAATCATAAAATCCTAGTAACTTCAATTTATAAAACAATACACCAGATGGTTGATGATAATGCGTTCTAGTTATTATCCTTAAAGCTCTTTTCTGTAAAACAAAAATAGGTTTTGTTGTAGTTTTGCATGCTGTACCCCAAATTTCAACACAATAATGAATGAATCAATTATGAATGAATGAAAGTTTTTTGATACTTTGTTTAAAAAAAATGTATTTCTTTCTTTTGTTTTTTTCTCTTTTTTGTTTTCTATTGTTTATTGTTTGTTTATTGTTTATTGTTTAAGGAAATTCTACCATTGCTGTTCATCGTTCTTTAGTTTTAGCAGGTCACTTTCGTAAATGAGCCCATGAGGTTCAATAAGATTTACCTGACTAAATAAAGGTTGAACGAATAAATTAAATGTGGTACTATGATTGTATTATACAGCAAAAAACAAAGCTTTATCATTAAGTAAGCTTCAGTAAAATGAACCAAAAGGAGATGATGTTCTTCGTTTTGCGCTATCAGTGACAGGAAATTTATGTTTATGTTGCAATATTAATATTAATCTCCTTACTGTTTTTTAGACTTCCTTCCTCTCTTTTTTTTTTATTTTATTTTTTTATACATACATTTTCAGTTTTCTGGTGCTTGATAAAAATGTCTACAGTAGCTGCATGACTGCTTCTTTTTTTAACATTTCCTTTCCAGGCAAACTCTTTGCTCGGAGCAGAAAAGTGCAGGCCCGCTGGAGGTGAAATTAATTTTTCAGCACATTGGGCATAAAAAAGTCATGAGAGCAGGAGATGAGCGGTGAAGATGTAAGAGCCCGAGAACGGGGAGAGCTAGATGTTGTGACTTCAGTGAAACATTTCGAAGGCTCGGAGAACGTATTTTTCATCCGTCACACGAACAAAGGCTGAAGCTTATTTCATATTTTTTGCTTCTCCAGTTTGTGTTCGGCAGCCGGACAGATCAGTGAGACAATGCAGAGCAGCACAAGGCGCATAAAGAAACGTTACGAGCAGGAAGTGAGGCACAGAGGAATTATAAATGGGGTCAAAAGCTTCTTTTTTTTTTCTTACCTTGCATGACTCGCATGCAGACTTGTTTGATATGCTGATCACTTGGCTCTTTACCCTGTGAGAGGAAAAAAAATGTGCAAGCATCTGAAACATTTATCTCTAGAATTCAAAACTACTGCTCCATCATTTGCGTTAATTGACAGCGTTTTAAAAACAATTTTAAATCAATCACAGCATTCTTAGTTAATTAATTTCAAATCCTTTGTTTTTCCTTTTCAGAAGCATCCGAATTTTGAAAGGTTTCCCTTTTTATCAACAGAATACTAGTAATAAATTGTGGATTTTTATTATAAAAATCAATTTGCTGGACTCAGATTGCAGGCAAGTCAACATGAGAAAACATTTTGCACACTGTTGGATGATGTCTCATTTTCACACTATCTGATTGTTTAAAGATCAGCGGGCTTTATTTGTCAAATAAATCAAGAGATTTTATTCCTGGTAAAATTGAGGTGAATATTTAAGATAAAACAGTCAAAAGCCTTGGGCCTATGTGGTTTTGTTTTTCCACAGCGCTCTAATCGGTTTGTAAAACCGATCAGAAAAATTGTGAATTAAAACCCACTACTGTATTAGACCAAATGAGTGAGAAAAGAAAAATATATATATATTTTATTTAAACTAAAAAAACAACCGCTCAAAAACTTTTAAAGATAATTAGCTTGTGCACTTCATTGTTAAGCCTCATGTATCTGCACAACACAGAAATTAAACAGCAATGTTTGTTGTCAAATTTATCCATTTTTTTACATGATGCATATAAAAACAACATTTATTGTGGGGAAAAAAAAAAGATAACCACGTAAGAAACCCTCAAATAATATTTTAATGACTTATAAAAGAAACATAATGGAGGCTGGAATCCCAAACATACGTATTATGCTGTATTTCAAAAATGTAAAATAAAAGATTTAAGAAGATGCAGATGGGGTAGTATCAAACTTACACAGTGAAATGAACCCAAAGTGTATTTTAATTGTTTTATTTTTCAATAATTAGCACAAATATAAAATAATAAATGTAAATTGTTTTCAATCTGTGACTTTTTTTAAAATAAAACATAAAAAGAACATATAGACAGAACAAGTGAGATTGAATGCTAAACTGTCAAGAAAAACAGAGAAGTTTTAAAACTGAATATTTACCGACATTTATCCGTCAGGCAGTAAAATGCCTCCTGTCTTTTTTTATTTGACTGTTCTGCTCATCTGCTGCTGTTTGAACTCTCAGAGATGTTTGCTAAACTTGTCCTCTCAGCTGTTTGACCTTTAGGACCTACCGCAGGTCCCTGGGACCCTCTGACTCCACGTGGGCCCCTGTTCCCTTGCATTCCTCGTGGTCCAGGTGTCCCAGGAGGCCCCTCAATACCCGGCTGGCCTCGACTCCCCTCGGGACCTCTTTGGCCGGGGTCACCAGGGGTACCGGTCTAAACAGAAAACAATAATTTGACCAGATAAACATGTTAAACCTGTTCAGTCAGAAGAAGACATCTTGGCCCACCTCTCCTTTAGGTCCAAGTTCTCCTGGGTCACCCTGTAAAACCAGTGGGTGAACGTTAGACCATCAGAGAAGCTGATAAACTCCAGTGAGACAGAACAAAACACACGAGGACTGTTAGAGTTACAACTTACAGTATCCCCTCTCTCTCCAGAATCACCCTCGTCACCTTGTCCTCCCTAAAAATAACAAATATGTAGATTATTTATACAAAGAAACTTACTGGAAGCATTTTGCTGTAAAGGAAACTAATAATATTATTTAGTAAAGAGTTCCTACTTGTTCTCCTTTAGGTCCTGATCCTCCACGCTCCCCCTACAGAGATCACAATACAAGTGTTAACCTCTAAAACAAAGGAGACAAGATGGTGTATGGGCAGGACAGTCAACTCGGGACCCAAAGGGCCTGGGTTCGATCCCTGGTCATTGCACATCTGAGCAGGACACCCAATCCCAAGTCGCTCCCCAGGCAGCTTACATAGCTGCCCACTGCTCCACCTGTGTGTAATCCCAGTGGCAATGGGTTAAATGCAAAGAACCTATTTCGTCTTTGTTTGGGAACATACAGTGATGACAACACATAGCACTTTATTATTATTATTATTATTATTATTATTATTATTATTATTATTATTAATCAAGAACTAGAGAAATCGCATTACCTGCAAAAATGCAGTGTGGATACTTACTGCAGAAGAAGTTGCTGAAAAACAGCTGAAATTAAGCTTAAAAAAATATGCTGAATTGTAGCTGAAATGAAAGAACAAGCAGAAGAAAGTAGAAAGAACACATTTTTTTGCTGAATTAGGTGTAAATTAGCACAGAGATTAGCACGAAAATGAGAAAACTACCGGTAGCTTAAAAAGATTAAATTAGCACAAAAAAAAAATGCTGAAAGTAGCTTAAAATTCAGAAAGAAGCTTAAACAACCAGAAGGAAGTGGAAAGAGCTTAAATGAGATAAAAAATGTAGAATTAGCTGAAAAAGCTAAAATTTGCATATAAACAACTGTAGCTGCGATAGCAGAAAATGCTGAAACTAGCAGAAAAAAGCTAAAAGGAGCCGAACAAGCTGAAATTACCATAAAGAAGCTAATTAGGCTAAAAGTAGCGAAGATGAAAAATATGAATGTATCTGAAAACAGCTGAAATTAGCTTTAAAATGCTAAAAGGTAGCTGAAAAGGTAAACAATATATTAAATTAGCAGAAGAAAGCAGATAGAACACGTTTTCTCAATTAGGCTAGCAGAAATGACCACCAAAAAGTGGAAGTTATCTGAAAAAAAGCTATAAAAAATAAAAAAGGGCTGAA
Organism: Garcialebias charrua; assembly: GCA_038048925.1. NCBI lineage: Eukaryota > Metazoa > Chordata > Actinopteri > Cyprinodontiformes > Rivulidae > Garcialebias > Garcialebias charrua. Next base: position 19,143 of record JBBPBX010059373.1, read on the forward strand.
AAGAAGCTAACATTTTCAGAAAGAAGCTTAAATTACCAGAAAAAGTGGAAAGTGCATTGTTGCTGAATTAGACTGAAAAAAGTTTAAATGAGTGCAAAAAAATGTGGAATTGGCTGAAAAGCTAAATTTAGCATAAAACAGCTAAATAGTAGATGAAATAGCAGAAAGCTGAAGAAATAAGCTGAGGTTATCATAACACGCTGAAATTAGCAGAAAGAAGTTAGAAGAAGCACAAAAAATCTTAGAAAGAAGCTGAAAGGAGCACAATCAGCTGAAATTAGCTGAAAAAAGTGCACAAGAAAGTTGAAAGAAGCTGAAGCAGAACAAAATGTGAAAAGAGCAGTAAAAGGTTGTAAACACATCTAAAAATTTGGTGTATGTAAAATGAGCTCAATTCATTTTCTATGAGAAAAAAAGTGGCAGAAAAAGCTAAATATTTCAAAAAGCTAAAGTTGCACCAAAACCAAAAGTTATTAGCAGGATTGTCCTGAAAGAGCCGAAGGTTTTGATAAAGGATTTGTTAAAATAGCACAAAAATTGTGGAACTAGAAAGATGCCGAAAAACAGATCACAGAGTGAATCTTCATAAACATTGAACTACTGTATTAGGAGCTAAAATCTGTTTTGTTTGCTCGCACTAGATGGAGCTGTGAAGCTGGGGTCAGCATCGCTCTTAGTTTAATTCAAGACAATGTCTGATTCTCTTTCAGCAGAAACATCCTGCTTTCTTACCCTCTCTCCTTTTATTCCAGGTAGACCAGGAGGACCTGGGAGACCAGGAAGACCAGGATCACCTTTTGGACCCTGTGTTTGAAAAGCAAACAAAACAAAAAACCATATGTCATGACATTATAGGGCTAAAATATATCAGGTTGACAAAATGAGGCATAATTGGCTGAGCAGAAAACAGTGTGTCTGTGGGGGGGGGCAGTTAAAATCTGATTATTTTTTCTGTATCAGAGGTCGGTGCTCACAATGAGCTCAAGTTTTTTTTCTATTCATTTCAGATTTAAAACACAAAGACAATTTACAGACATATGAAAGAAAAAACAAGATATAAAATGAAAGGTAGCAGAAGAAGAATTTTTTAAATCATATCTGCTCCTTCTTAAAACAAAATCAATTCAAACAATCAATTCAAACAATAATCATCTATAAGATATATAACAATATACATGACTCATCACAAATTTCCGTTTGTACATTTGATATTAAGTAATTTATGTATCTTTTCAACAATTTAGTCTTAATCGTTTTCTTAAATATAGGCATTGACTTTTCTTTTTTACATCATTTTCCAAACTGTTCCACTTAGACCTATTCCCTGTATTGAAGTAGACCGACCCTTTAAACTTGTTCTGTACTGTGGTTTTGCAAAAAATGTCTGTTCCCTTAAGATTATAACAACTTTTCCTTTTTACAAAATGCGTTTGAATGTTTGAAGGTAGTGTGTAATTCTGAACTTTATACATTACTAAAAGAATATTATAGTCCACCAAATCATAAAACTTCAGTAATTTCAATTGATAAAATAAAATACTTGATGGATGACAGTAATGTTTTCTTGTGATAATTCTAATAGCTCTGTTCTGTAAAATAAAAATAGGCTTTGTTATAGTTTTACACGCTGTTCCCCAAACATCAACACAGTTAAACTTTTTTTTTTTATCTCATCTTTTCTGCTCCTTTTCTCAGACATGTTTTGTGTGCACCGGTCTGCCTTTGATCACTGACCAACAGAGGAATGCCAAGGAGACAGAGAGCTCTTTCAGCCCGCTGCTTAGTCTCCCCTTACTGTGAAAATAGACCTTATGTGAGATCCGGGCTCAGACTATTCTCTGAGACATTCCAGTGGCACAAGAGCCACGACTACTCTGAACCCTGTTCTCTCTGTTTTAATGGCTTTCGTTTAAAATATCATTAACCCTTAGTTAAAAGAAGTATACTTGAAGTTTAATTTACTTGAGCACAAGTATAAGTGTATATTTTTTTTTCATTTATTCATTCATTCATTTTAAAATACAAAAAAGGTTTACAATAAAAAACACAATTAATACCCAAATCAAAATGAAAAGAAGCAGAAGAAGAATAAATCTTATAATGTCTGCTCCTTTTTTTCCCTCAAAATATTTAAAACAAAATATAATATAAAATAAAAGCAATACTAAAAAAAATATGTCAGCTCAAACAGCAGTTTCTTTAAATTAAATTATACACGATCATATATTTTCAAAAAACTAGTTTTAACCCTTCTCTTAAATATACACAGAGATCTGATTTTTTTAAAGTCATCCTCTAAACCATTCCATAAACTTATACCCTGGATTGAAGTACATCTCTCTTTCAAACAGGTTCGAAACCGTGGCTTCATAAACAGTTCTATTCCCTTAAAAAAATAATAACTCTCTCTTTTAACAAAAGAGTATACTTCTCAATGTGTACTTGAATTATACTAGAAGTATGTAGATTTAATACTTCTTCGTACTAGATTAGAACAAATCTAGTTTATAAAAAGTATACTTTAAGTATATTACTCTATGTACTTCTAGTTCACATTTTTAGTTTATTTAAGTACACTTAAAGTATACTAGTAGTACACCTTTTATTAGACTTCCGATGTACTTATTGCATACTTCTAGTTCATATT
>JBBPBX010059374.1:0-21789 GCA_038048925.1 Garcialebias charrua
CTTCCGTAACAATCTATTGGTATACATGTACATTATCTTTTGGAATTTGGAAATGTTCAATATGTTTAAAAATCGAAATAAATTGATTACATTGTACCAACCAGTTTACTTTCGTCTCTAACACATTATACGGACCGACTGCGGTAAAGTTAGTTTTACGTTGGACATCGCGATCAGTGGCTTCAATGGTGTCCAACGCCGAACGTAAAACTAACTGCAGTATACCCACTACAAAAATGTAGACTACACCACTGCAGATAACATAATGACTAATACAGTGTGATGCATACAGGTTCATAGATCATACAGTATTGAAAGCCAGTAGTGAGTTTTTAAGTGAGATTTAAAAACTGTGAGGGATGGGGCCTGCCTGACAAGCAGAGGTAACTCATTCCAAAGTCTTGGTCCTGCGACAGAGAAGGCCCTGTGAGCAGCAACTGGTCCGCTGACCTCAGAGAACGTGGTGAGACATATGGCTGCAGCAGATCAGAGAGATGGGAGGGGGCAGAGCTGTTCAGTGATTTGTAGACATACAGGAGTATTTTGAACTGGATTTGAAGGTGAACCGGTAGCCAGTGCAGGGAGGCCAAAACTGGTGTAATCTGTGCTAACTTTTGCCTGTACTGGCTGCTGCATTCTGTACCAGTTGTGGTATGACACGCGCCCAATGGTTTGTCACGTACCATTGGGCACTTTTAAGTGGGCATACTGAAATTCCCAAGCTTTTCTAGTGGGTATATGCCATGCAGCAGCATATTACAGCTTTGACGAAGTTGTTCAGAGTGAGGTGGAGGCCATCATCAAGAAAATGAAGCCTTCATCCTGCGCCCTGGATCCTTTCCCCTCGTCTCTCATAAAAACCAATCACTTTGCAATAGGCCCACTAATCACTCAAATAATAAATCAGTCTCTACAATCTGGTCATGTTCCACTGCCTCTAAAAACCGCCATCATTAGGCCTCTTCTGAAAAATATCTCATGCATGTCTCAAATGGTACATTCTGAGAGAGTCAACTCAGATCAAGATGGCTCAATGAGGCTCAACGAGACTAACCTGTATAAATAAAAGTTGAATTAAAAAATGGCCGCCACACAGCTAATCAACAACACCAAACACTAAAATGGCTCAGTAGTGTTTCCACTTCCTTTTACATTCAGGTAAATTGTTCTCTCTTTTTAAGCATGTTTGTAATTTAGTTGTTTGGAATCTGTTCTAGGTTATTTAAGGTTTTTATTAATTTTAAATTGTCCCTAAAATGTTCCTTTTATACTTTTTAAGATATAAAAGATTCTGTGTTCGTATGTGAGCTTTACATTTACTAAAACGAAGACACTTTGGCACTCCAGGTCAAAGTCGGTCTTCGATGGCAGAGTTTGGATAAAGACTAGTCGACACTTGTAAAGGACTCTAACCCTAACATAAGATTTGCTCTCAGCTGCTCTACATTCTTTTAAACCTTCTTTTATCTCCACTTCGCTCATTACAAGAACCACTATTACCTCTGCAAGGGAGTGGTATTTTACAATTACATAAGCTGTGATTTGCAGACGTCCATGTAAACATCTGCGTGTTGTTTGTACATCAAAGTGTCCCTTGATATCCAATAGTCGTGTAGAATGTGATCACCACCGCCTCACAGTAACATGGTCTTTGGTTCAAACCCCAACAACCATCACTTCCTGTGTGGAGTTTGCATGTTTTCCCCATGCATGCATACATTTCCTCCAGATACCCTCCCTGTAACCTACAGGAAATGGATGGACTCACCCATCAGTCACACGATCTAAGAGCTGTGCTCACATAGTAATTGGATGTAAAATGTTATGCAAAACAATTTGAGGAAATTTACATAAAATTCCTGAAAATACTAGTCAGCAAAGGTCAAAGGAAAAGTTTACAAGACAGTGGTGAGACCAGCTATGTTGTATGGTCTGGAGACAGTGTCATTGACAAAAAGACAGGAGAAAGAACTGGAAGTAGCAGAAATGAAGATGCTGAGGTTCTCCTTAGGAGTGACAAGGATGGATAAGATCAGGAATGAGATCATCAGAGGTACAGCACATGTTGAACAACTGGGAGATAAAGTTAGGGAGGCCAGACTGAGATGGTTTGGACATGTCCAGAGGAGGGACAGTGGGTATATTGGTAGAAGGATGTTAGAAATGCAGCTGCCAGGAAAAAGACAAAGAGGAAGGCCAAAGAGGAGATATATGGATGCAGTTAGAGGACATTTCATTCATTCATTCAACCTTTATTTATACAGGCTAGCCTCGTTGAGTCACGGGGACTCATTTACAAGAGGGACCTGTCTCACTCACACCAAACAACCATCCACTCTCACACTCACACCTAGGGTCAATTTAGAGTCACCAATCAGCCTAACAAGCATGTTTTTTGGTCTGTGGGAGGAAACCGGAGTACCCGGAGGAAACCCACGCATGCACGGGGAGAACATGCAAACTCCACCCAGAAAGGCCCCGGACCGGGATTTGAACCGGCAACCTTCTCGCTGAGAGGCAGCAGCTCTACCAGTTGTGCCACTGTGCTGCCCAACATGAAGGTAGGTGGAGTGAGGACAGAGGATGCAGAGGACAGAGTGAGGTGGAGGAGGATGACTCACTCTGGCGACCCCTGAAAAGTGAAAAGCCGAAAGAATTAGAAGAAGGCTATAAGAGTTTTATCATGTTTTTCACTGTTAAACTTTATTATTTTGACTGTTCTGGTTCTCTTGTTATATTTGCAAGCTGACGGTTTGCACTGAAGGCGATGGTTCAGACGTTTTGGAGTGGGTTACTATGTTGTGAACAAACAACATCTTACCTGCTGTAGATAACTTATTGAACAACCTTACTTTGGAGAAATAACAAGTCAACAAGTTCAAAGACCAAAGTGGATGACTGCAGCCCCGAAACAACTCCAGTCTCAAAGATTTCACAGAACTCCTTGTGAAGGTTATTTTATAAACATTCAGACTACCTTCAGTTTTCCATAAGATGGTTATTCTGGCAGAAATGTCATGTTCCTGCAGGAAATATCCACCGAGCGGAGGCACTGTTTGTCTTTGCAGCCAACCTCAGCTTTGGATTCAATCTGATTCAAAGCAATCAGATGTAAAATTTTATGAAATACCGTTAGCATGAGCCGCTAACAAAGTTTTCATACTGGATCACAAAAAAGGTTAAATCATCTGGACAAGTTTATTTTGGGGATAAACGTCTTTCATCTGAAAGACTTCATCGGTCTGAGGCCTGCCAATCCAGATCTGTCTTATAAATAACTAGGGATGCACCGATCGATCTGCCCCGATTTTCTTAATTTGAGGAAATCGGCGATCGGCCGATCGTTAAAATGAGAAGCCGATTTTATCCACCGATCGCCGCAAAAGTCTGAAAATCAGCCGCTGTCCCTTTTTTCTCTGCTGTGAGAGAGGGGGTGGGGGGAGGGGGGGCGGAGAGGGGGCTGACCATAGATATCTTATATAGACCGCCCACCAGGTCACGTCTGCACATGCGCCCAAGTACACAGTCAACACCATAGATATCTATATATAATGTCTATGGTCAACACAGGCCACTCGGAGCAGCCATGTTGTCTGTTTGGAAGTTGTACTATTTTAAAATGAGCAAAAGATCTCAACTTGTGTAAAGCCGAAGTAAGTCGTGGTGGAGCCACAACCAAAACCTTTAATACAACAACCCTTGTTCGCTATTTAAGAAATCGCCACGCAGCCAAGTGTGCAACGTTTGAAGCGAGCAACCAAGCTAATGCTAAGCTAGCGCTATCAAAGAGCCAGTCGGTGGTTTTCACAGCTGCTGTTAGCTTTTATGAGCAACGAAAAGAGCAAAGCTTACCACGAGGAAAGTGATGGAGTTCGTGGCATTAGACGACCAGCCCTTTTCAGTCGTTGAGGACAAAGGTTTTAGAAGCTTGATGCACGATATTATATGCCGAGGCGGAGATATTTTTCTGATGTTTCAGTACCGGAGATGTTCGGCCACGTTCTGAGAGACACCCGCAGCCTGCTAAAAGCTAATCCAAATACTCTCAGCTGTACAACAGACATCTGGACTTCTGATGTAAGTTTAATGTCCATGTTAAGTTTTACTGCAGTTGATTGACGAACAATTCGAACGTCATCAAATACTCTAAACTGTAATCCCAGCCATCACTCAAACGGATTTTGGAGAGGCAAGCCAGCACAGACCGTGGTGTGGGTAAAGCCAAAACTACGTTGCTGGAGGCTGTTGTGAGAAGATTCATCAAAATTGAGCATGATGAGCCCCTGTACAGCTTGGCCACTACTCTGGATCCAAGGTAAGTAACTGTGAATTATTCTATTTTAGTTACAATTAATTTTACACAATTACACAATTACTTTTAGCCTACTACTATATTTCAAGAAACATTTAAATTAAATTTAAAATAAACATTTCTTGATTGAAAATTTCTATCAATAAATTTTTATTTTAAATTGCATGTAAATAAAGAAATGCATTTCTTTATTTACATGCAATTAAAAAAAAAACTTTTAATGTATACAAAACACAATAGCTGTGTTTCCATCCATTTTAATTGCGAAATTTGAGCTACCTCGCAAATATGTAAATACAAATTAATGCAGATCAGAAGTGTTTCCATCTACTGGCTTGAAGCGCTTCTTCCAAGCCGCGCACAGCGTCATTACGTCAGACGTCAGCACTGCGCATGTCTACAGTAAACAGGAAGTAGCGGTTGAAAACAGAACCCGGCCACACATCTCGTCAAAATGGAGAGAATATTTCAGGTACGTGTTGCTATCGGGCGAGTTGTATTTATTCTGTCATGCCAACTAGTTTTAGCGATGTTACATGTTGTCCGGAGCGGAAACAGCTGAACGTCACGTGACGTGAATGTTCGCTACGTCAGAAATGAGTCGGAAAATGTGTTTCCATCTGTCGTTTAGCGCATCTCAAATCCCAAAAACCACCTCAAGCGAGCGTATAAACTTTTTAGCGTAATTCAGGAAGTAACCTCGCAATTTGCCGTTTCCATTAAGCTTTTCTGCTGCGCTATTTCAAATTGCGCAGCTAGAAACCTTGATGGAAACACGGCTAATGATTGACCCATCTTTCTTTGTTTATGCAAAACAAGGTACAAGAATCGCTACTTCTCAGCAGAGGGGGGGACCAGATGCACACCTGCTGCAGGAACATTCTCTGAAGTGGGACCTCCTGAGATGAATCTGCAGCAAAAAGGTGTACCGTTTGCAGTTCACAACAAAATCTTAAAGGAGAACTTAGAAAAGGAGCAACAGCTGGCCAGCCCTTCAGGTATGCAGGTACAGAACTACCCGTTTCTTTTCTGTCGAAAGGAGTCAGGACCCATTGGTCTACTGGAGGATTAATGAAAATTGTTTCCCTCATCTTGCCTGAACATATCTCTCTGCCCCATGCACAAGCATTGAAAGCGAGCGCCTGCTTAGTTGGCTGGACATGTACTAGATGAGAAAAGCCTGTCTGGTGACAAAGCAAAAATGCTTTTGTTCATCAAGAAAAACCTGCCACTAATGAAAAAATGACTGGAATAAGTCTGTGAGGACAAACTTACCTGTGCGATTGTTATTTCTTATTACCCACTGACTTGAAAATGTTACACATGCTGCATTATCTTCTTTTGTTTTTTAAATTTTTTAATGAAAATAAAAATTAATTTAAAATGTAACAAGGAAAGAGTAAAATGAACTGATTTTTTTATGGTTAAATTTTGTTTACAATAAAGATTGGAAAATTCAAGGTACATTTTGACCTTTTCACACCTGAAAATCGGTATCGGAAAATCGGAATCGGCAGGTCAGACTTTCTAAAAATCGGTGATTGGTGATCGGCCAGAAAATTGAAATCGGTGCGCCCCTAAATAACACCTTGTTGACGTGTTTCAAGCCAGCCCTCTGTGGAATCCAAAGCTTTACACATGCCAAGAGGGGACCATCCGTCCAAAACAATTGATCATCTTGCATAACAATCAAATGTTTTGGACCAGATGGCCAACTAGAAACAACCTCAGGACACGTGGGCAAAATGGGTCAGAAAAAGGTTTGAAAACTCAATCATCCAGGTAGATAAATCACAAAAAAGGGTTCAATCATGTCATATGGATAAGTTTCTTTTGGGAAAAAGCGTTTAGTCTTTTTGCACGTGAAAAGCCCGTTTCTGGGGATTCCACAGCAGGCTGGCTTGAAGCACATCAATAAGGTGCTATTTATAAGACAAATCTGGGTTGGCAGGCCTCAGACCAATGAAGTCTTTTGTATGAAAGATGAAATGTTTCTCCCAAAAATGAACTTGTCCAGATGACATGATTGAACAGTTATTTGTGATCTACCCGGATGATTGAGCTTTCAAACCTTTTTTTTTTTAAATACCAGAGTTGTTTTAAAACCGCGTAAATCTGTTTTAGTCTTATATCCACAATATTCCTACGCCCCATGATGCCTTGCGCGAATTATGGGAACGACTTCCGCCTGAAGTGAGAGCAGCAGTTAAAGCCCAGTCTACTGGCTGTATTTATCACGTTTGTTTTTTTTTGTTTTGTTTATTTCTAATTAATTGCAATGGTTACTTCGTGTTGGGTTAGTGGGTGTTGCTGTCGGGTAGACGTTTGTTCAAAGCGCAGTTTTCACTTCATCCCAAAAATAAGTAAACGTGAAGGATTTATCTCCATCGGAGGAGCTGACAGCTGCACCTCCTCTGCCGGATCTGCTCCCGAAGACGTCGTGTTCAGATCACGTTTTCTCCGGTAAACAAAATATTCTACATAAATCATTTTGTGAAACAATTTCAGAACAATGTGAGAGTATAATTTTCTCTGTGTTGGAGCTGTTGTTGTTTTTTTCTTCATGATTTAGCACCGTCTACTAGCTGTGGTTAGCTTAGCATGTAGCGTTAGCATCTGTTAAAGTATTTACTAAACAAATCTGTGGATAAATAATATAACTACATGTGTGTGTAATACATTTGCAGTACATACATATGCTGTGTGTATGTGTATACTGTATGCACACTATATATACAGTATATACATACATACTGCACATACATACTGTACTGTAGTACTGTTTTGATTGTAGGTCCCTGTTACTCTCATGTGAATAAAGCAGTGGGATGCTGTTTGTACAGAAAATATTCCATAACACAAGCTCATCTTTTGGTTATTACTACATTTGTTCTATTGAAATATTTATATTTTCAGGAAGGCCTGCACACAAGTCACAGACTGGTCTCCCACGCTGAAGTTGACAGACACACTTACTCTGAGACGCAGGAGCAGAAGAACAAGTAATGACACAAGCACCTGGCACAATAATTCAAAAATATTAAAGTAAATCTAAGATAAAATTACTGAAATCAATATAAAATTGAACATTACAGTATATCTTTGTGAATGAGTAAAAAATGTAGGAGCAACTGTATTTATTCTTTCTACTTTGAGTAGCAAACTTGGTCTTATTTTAGACTTTGTGATGCAAACATGACAGTTTTATTCTTTTTTTAAGGTACAGACGAGTGAAGGGCCAAGTTCCATCGTCTTGGATTCCGGAGGGGTTTGCTGCTTGCGCCAGTCGTCCAGTGGTCGTCCAGTGGTCGTCCAGTGGTCGTCCAGTGGTCCCACATGATGAGGAATCTGTTCCAGTTTGTTTAAAATCAGAAACTGCCCATCATTTCTTGTTGAGTGTATTTGACCTGGTATTTATTCTGGTATTTATTCTGCAGCCAATCATTTTCATTAAAAGACATCAAATCACCCACAGTTCTCATATTGTATTCAGTTTCAAATGTTTTTAGTTTATTCATTCATTCATTCAACCTTTATTTATACAGGCTTGCCTCGTTGAGCCACGGGGACTCATTTACAAGAGGGACCTGTCTCACTCACACCCAGAGTCAATTTAGAGTTAACAATCAGCCTAAAATTTATAATTATAGCTTTTATTCTTATCAATCTCCTCCTGGAGGAGGAACCACAGCAACATGCATGTTTTTAAGTTTTGTACTTGTCAATAAAAAACTAAACTGGTAAGTTGCCAAAAAAACAATCACATCTAGTGTTTTTATTTGCAGTAGAACTTCTCATTAGACATTAAACAACGTATCTTATTGAAATAAAGAAGGTGAAACACAGCAACACCAAATGCACTTCAAACGCAGATTTATTTATAGAAATTATATTTTCACTCATTTGTTGCTGTGGTACATAACTGCACACAAACTTCTGGACCAACTGGAGCGTCATCCATCTCCTGGACCAACTGGAGCTTCATCCATCTCCTGGACCAACTGGAGCTTCATCCATCCCTGGACCAACTGGAGCGTCATCCATCCCTGGACCAACTGGAGCTTCATCCATCCCTGGACCAACTGGAGCGTCATCCATCCCTGGACCAACTGGAGCTTCATCCATCCCTGGACCAACTGGAGCTTCATCCATCCCTGGACCAACTGGAGTGTCATCCATCCCTGGACCAACTGGAGCTTCATCCATCCCTGGACCAACTGGAGCGTCATCCATCTCCTGGACCAACTGGAGCTTCATCCATCCCTGGACCAACTGGAGTGTCATCCATCCCTGGACCAACTGGAGCTTCATCCATCCATCCCTGGACCAACTGGAGCATCATCCATCCATCCCTGGAACTCACCTTATGCAGAAATATAACAGAAAGGAGGAAAAGAAAAGTACAGTATACAAACATTAGGGTTCATTTATGAACACACACAAACACACCTAGATTATATATAAAAGAAACCCACGCACACACACACACACACACACCTATATTATATATATATAAATAAACACAACAGACACCTATATTATATATACAGTATAAATAAATATACACAGACAGCATACATACAGTATATAGGTGCGTGTGTTTATTTGCCAGTTATGCACGAAAATAGTATCATTTAATCACTGACTAAATAAAATCATTAAACTAAAAGCTGTCTCTTAAATCATACCTGGTGTTCTCGTTCCTCTGGAGGATACAGAGTCTTTTTTCAGGTGGTTTCTCGTAGTCCAGCCACAAAGAAGGATGCAGGTTTTTGTTTTCGGAGCATGTTCAACACACACTAGTTGCAGCCACAAATTCAGCTTCGTCTGATTATTCTTACAGCCACGAACAGCACAACAGGTACCCGAGCTCCTCAAGACATCTTCGTGACAATATTAGCTCAAAATAACAGAAAACAGAACTTTAACAGAACTTCTACGATGCGCACAGATAAACAAGTAAACAACGAGGAGCCAATGCAGAAATTCTACTTCCGGGGTCAAAACGGAAGTAAGTCCCATAATCGCAAATACAGTGCCACCTTCAGGAATATTGTGGATAGCTGTTAGCTCATCAGTCCCGTCAGAATCAAACTTTATTTCTCCAAACTGAACCGTCTGAAACTAACAAAGATGAAGCTGTTAGTTCAATTCAGTTTATTTACCGTATATAGCACCAAGTCACAACAGAAGTCGTCTCAGGGCACTGAACAGAAATATTCATATGTAAAAATAATAATTTAACATTATTTATCTGTGGAGCAGACTGCTTTAAATGTAACTCCATCACAGAACTCTAATCTTGAGCAAGCATGAAGGCGACAGTGGAAAGGAACAACTCCCTCATGAGAAAGAAACCTTTAGCAGAACCAGGCTCAGGACAAGCGTCCATCTGCTTCAACCGGCTGGGTTTGAGAGGAACAGATACACAATGGCAGGTTTAGAATCACATGTTAAGATAGAAATAGTATCAGATAAAAAGTATTCAATTTAAAAAATGCATTTAAGGAAATGAGGTCAATTTGTCCTCTAGCAGTCTAAACCTATAGCAGGAGAACAAGCCAACCCTAACTATAGGATTTATCAAAAAGGAAAGTCCTAAAACTGGACAATGTGTCAGCCTCATGGACAGAAACTGGAAGTTGGTTCCACAAGAGAAGAGCCTGAGAACTGAAAGATCTTCCTCCCATTCTGCTTTTAAACTATAGGAACCGTAAAGGGTCCGGTAGAGCTCAGCGTACAAGCAGTACGCCTCTGTACGACGTACGTACGCAGAGGCAAAAGCGTAGCCCCGCAGGGCACGAACGTGCAAAGCTCAATTTTTACGACCGCGTACGCGATGCGCGTTGTCTCACAATAAACTGGCCATGGCCGGACTGTTTTGTATGTTACACAAATGAATTAAATTCATCTTCTTCATCTCTGATCGGGCCTTTTCTTTTGTTTTTTTGCCTAAAGTCGAGTAATCGCTTCTTCCTCCGTTCACTCCATGACTGAAATGAATGAATTCATGTCCTACCTGGCTGCGCGAGGTTTTAAATATTTCCTGGTGGGCTGTGGGCTGCAGGAAAAGCGCTCCCTGTTTTTATTTTTATTTCTTAGAAGTTTTTATTAACATATAAAGTTAGAAAGACCGCAGCGGCTGCAGCCAAGCGAACCGCTGCTCGTCTGGAGCAGAGCCAGCGGCTTGTCCAACTCGAGCTGTCAATCATTTCAGTAGGCGTGTCAGCAAGTGACCAATCAGCGACTAAGTTTGTCCTGCTTCGCGCGCAGCTGATCAAATTACAATAAGGATTTGGAGCGAAAACGCGAGCATTTAACATGAGAACGAAAGCAGAGCTGTGCCAGCGAACGCGTGCGCACAGAATGCGCGCGTAGAGTGGCGTAAAGCCAGGACGCTGAGGTCTACGGGAGCCTTAAGTAAGCCTGCAGTCTGAGAGTGAAGTGCTCTGTTAGGAAAATATGGATCAATAATATCTCAAATATAATGTAGCCCACCTTTACCCTCTGTCTGTAGGTAAGGGCCTTCTAGATTCTTATATGTAGCATTAGACTAAATGTTAACTACAGTACTCCTAATTGCTGAACTTTTAATATACACTGTGGTAATCTCACACACATTCTGTTTAACTATAAATAACCAAACCATAAGTAAAATATGAACTTAATTTACTGAACATGTTTTAAACATTGAACAACGCATACAATATAACACAAAAACTGTGCCTGTAGGCAGATTACTCACTGTAAGTTTCAACTAAGTGAGGGGCCCACTCACTAACCACAGACAACTGCCGGCTTATCTAACCCTAAAACGTTAAAGTTGCAGGCCTGAGCGATGCTTGGGAGCGGTGAGGCCCAAAACTTAATGGCCGCTTCACTCATTGAGCAAATAAATAAACCAAACAGTACCTGGTTTATTAGTTCAGTACAGACCCTGGTCCCAGTTCAGGCGAAGAGGAAATCCAAACCAAGACGGCGATGCAATCAGCTCTCTGCTGGTCCAGGTCCCTCCCCAATGAGCAATGTCCAGGGGCACGCTTCTGACAGTCCACAAACACTCCAGTCCTGACCAATCTTCACCTCCAGGCCGGAATGATGAAGATGCAGTCTCCCCAGCAAGCTGAACAACCTACACTAGGTTTACTGTGCAGCATTCACTGAGCTAGTGAATGCTAAATGTTAAACTGCCTCAAAGTGCAAAAACACAGAACTGTAGGACAAACTTCAAGCTGAAATTGTCCCTTGTAGTCCCAAAACCATCAAACAGGTCTCCACAGACGATCACTGTGTTAACAATCAGGAGACTTATTTAATTACTCCAAGCTGCAGCACACCTGTTGCCTCTGGTGTGCTTGGCTCTCATCAAGCTCAAATCCTGACTGCTCACACTTCCTTTTGGCTTTTCACAATAAAGCAGAAATAAAATACAAGCAACAAAATGTTATGCTTTCTTGCTTTTAACTTACACTTGTGTAACAGTGTTTAAGCATTTTACAACATAAATAAATGAAATACAATTGTAGCTATATTTACAACATATTTAACTTAGGAGTTTTTAGATTTTCTTTAAACTGTTACATATTTTATAAATGTAATCAATGTACTAAAATATTTGTCTGGGTTACACCCTCCCCCTTCTAAATGTCTAATATCCTCATTGGTCAAACCAGTACATCTTTGACATGGTTCAAGTTTTACCAATGTGTATGGTAACACCTCTATGCACTATAGTAAGTGGTTGATCTCTAGATTTACCTGGTTGATCATAAGTAAGTTTGATGACAGGTTTAACTGTACGTCTGGGTCTAGATGTTGTTTGTGCCAGTACTTCGTTGAATGGACTTGGCTGTCGTGCATCTTCTTCACTTGTAGCAAGTTCAAGCTCCGAGTCTGATTCAGAGGTACCAACTTGCTCACGGTCCTCTTCAACAGGATGTTCTCCTTCTGAGACATAGTCATTCACGCTCATGTCTCTGTCAACTTGTTCAGGTATGTCATGACTGCTTTCATTCCTCTCCTTGAGTATCTGTTCAAGGTACGTTCTGTAGGATCTTTGCGGTCTTGCATACTGAAACTCGGAAGACTCAGATGACAGTTCACTTTCCATTTCTGCTGAATGGTCTACAGGGATATGCTTGTTGCGAAGATTTCTTTGTGTAGGAGGCTTTTCCACTACATCTGGCATAGGGAACCTCACAAGATCTCCAACTGGTAAGAGATTATCTCTGTGCAGTGTTTTCACTTTTCCACTGCCATCTTGGAGTTTCAACTTGTACACTGGTAAGTTTGGCAGTTGCTCAAGTATGACATAGGGATTGTTATTCCAACGATTTTCAAGTTTGTGTTTTCCTTTCAAACCAAGGTTCTTTATCAAGACTCTGTCTCCTGGTTGAAGGTTCTGGAATCCCAATATTTTGTCATAGGCTTTCTTGTTACGAAGGTGAGTCTTGTTCTAGCCAATGGTCAAACTGTTCTTCTCCAGCTGGAGTGGGTACAGTACCTGAAAAGACACGCAGGCGTCGAAACCCTCCACTCTCTGCAGTAGGTTTGTTTACTTTGTCCATTAAATCAGCAACAGCACGAACAAGGGACACTTCAGGAGATGGGGTAGGTTGTGGCTCGGTGAAGAGAGCTTGTACATCATTCAGTGTTTTTCCCTCTGCCTGTAAGAGTGCGTTCAGTTTAACATCAAAGTCATCTTGAGGACTGGGCATCATAAATGTAGTAATAATTGGCCAGGCTGCCAATCCTGTTGGTGCCATCACTTCCGGTGGAACATTTTCTGCCGTAACTTTCTCTTTGCATTCACAAAGTACGAG
Organism: Garcialebias charrua; assembly: GCA_038048925.1. NCBI lineage: Eukaryota > Metazoa > Chordata > Actinopteri > Cyprinodontiformes > Rivulidae > Garcialebias > Garcialebias charrua. The sequence goes on from JBBPBX010059374.1 coordinate 13,135, forward strand.
CACCTCATTGTCAGTATCATGACAAATCCGTCCTCTTACTCGTACTCGACCCAGACACTTAATAGTTTGCATCGTCTCTTCAATAACTACTATTTCAGTGTTTTCAGGGACCACTGTCAACAGGGTACGACTCTCATCAAGTCCTTCTCCACGACACTACTTCTTCAGCTTGTTAATTAGTGTGTTTGCCATATTTTATGTGTGTAAATGTGAATGTAAAATCGTAAAGTGCAGCAAATAGAGTAAAACTTAACAGGTTTAAAAAAACTAAGCTAAATGCTAATACTCCCAGCAGTGCCTCCATTTATGTAGCCCACCTTTACCCTCTGTCTGTAGGTAAGGGCCTCCTAGATTCTTATATGTAACATTAGACTAAATGTTAACTACTCCTAATTGCTGAACTTTTAATACACACTGAGGTAATCTCACACACATTCTGTTTAACTATAAATAACCAAACCATAGGTAAAATATGAACTTAATTTACTGAACATGTTTTAAACATTGAACAACTTATACAATATAACACAAAAACGGTATCTGTAGGCAGATTACTCACTGTAAAGCTTCAACTAAGTGAGGGGCCCACTCACTAACCACACACAGACACCTGCCGGCTTATCTAACCCTAAAACGTTGAAGTTGCAGGCCTGAGCGATGCTTGGGAGCGGTGAGGCCCAAAACTTAATGGCCGCTTCACTCATTGAGCAAATAAATAAACCAAACAGTACCTGGTTTAGTAGTTCAGTACAGACCCTGGTCCCAGTTCAGGTGAAGAGGAAATCCAAACCAAGACGGCGATGCAATCAGCTCTCTGCTGGTCCAGGTCCCTCCCCAATGAGCAATGTCCAGGGGCACGCTTCTGGCAGTCCACAAACACTCCAGTCCTGACCAATCTTCACCTCCAGGCCGGAATGATGAAGATGCAGTCTCCCCAGCAAGCTGAACAAGCTACACTAGGTTTACTGTGCAGCATTCACTGAGCTAGTGAATGCTAAATGTTTAATGTTAAACTGCCTCAAAGTGCAAAAACACAGAACTGTAGGACAAACTTCAAGCTGAAATTGTCCCTTGTAGTCCCAAAACCATCAAACAGGTCTCCACAGACGATCACTGTGTTAACAATCAGGAGACTTATTTAATTACTCCAAGCTGCAGCACACCTGTTGCCTCTGGTGTGCTTGGCTCTCATCAAGCTCAAATCCTGACTGCTCACACTTCCTTTTGGCTTTTCACAATAAAGCAGAAATAAAATACAAGCAACAAAATGTTATGCTTTCTTGCTTTTAACTTACACTTGTGTAACAGTGTTTAAGCATTTTACAACATAAATAAATGAAATGCAATTGTAGCTATATTTACAACATATTTAACTTAGGAGTTTTTAGATTTTCTTTAAACTGTTACATATTTTATAAATTTAATCAATGTACTAAAATATTCGTCTGGGTTACAATAAGATGGATCTAGGTTGTTGAGAGTGTAAAGGGGTTAAAGGAGGTCAATATTAATACTGACCTCTTTATCCTTAATTAATTTACTTATTCAGATTGAATAGTAATTTCACGGATTCTCTTCTTTTTCAGTTTATTCAATATTTCTGTGATCTTTATGATGGATAAATAAACAGAGCCATTAAGTGACAATGGACACGTTAACTTAGTTTGATATGTCAAAGAGACACTATCATTTATTTAAAATAAATCAACTAAATTAACACCATTACACTTGATTGACATGATTTCACTTTCTTTCAATTCAAATACGTCAGCACACTTAAATTTAACACAACAGACATAAATATTAGATGTTACACATATTTAGTCTGAGGGGCATTTCAGCTTAAAATATAGTTTCCAGCTTAGGTTGAGAGGGAAAAGAAATAGGAGGAAAGATTTAAGAAGAAAATTATCCTGAGCATGAGACCAGAGTGACACTTTTCATCCGACTTCTGCTAAAATCCAGGTACGTTTTGTAAACAGCTCCTTTACCTTTTGACGACCGCCCGGTAAGAGGGAAGACACCAGCCTTCAGATGCACAGAGTCCTTTAGTCCCAGCACGTCCAAAACTGGTTTTAGTTTACGTCTCCAACGTCTCCTGGTTTTGCTTGGTCATCAGAGAATATGTCAGCTTCAGGCCTCTGACTTCAAGATAAACTTATTCCAGGAGGGAATAAACAAAGTTTTTGAGCTCGGCTTGTTCGAAGTGGACTCATAACAGCCTGTTATCAGTCCTTAGCTGAAGACGCCGGTCGTTAGCTCTTGACCACACGTGTCCAGCTCTTGGGAAAGTTCACATCTCTTTGGAAGTTCCCAGCAACTCTCTAGCTTCTTGCCGACTCTGAAGCCTTCAGCACAGCTCAGACTAGTACTTAAGGAAGGACCAGTCGAGTAGTTCAGTTGTCTTATCAAACCCAAGGTTAAAGCCAGCAGAGAGAAATGTTTAGGAAAAAAGACAGATAAGCTGGAGCCCTGCTCATGAGACTGTCTCTGAGTTTCTAAACAAAACCGTCCGGTCTCTGTGACCCGAAGATTTCACCTTTAACACAGCAGTGAATACAGTTTAAACTCTCACAGAATAACACAGCTTAAAAAGCACACATCATGAAAATGACAAAAGTTATTCTTTTGATCACATTAGAATAAAATCAAAGATAGAAATAGTCTCTTTTGGTGACTATATTTATCAGATTATAGCTAAATGAATGATTTTGTAGTAAATGTCTTGCTTTACTGAGTGGTCAGTAAAGGTCATCACTGGACAGTTCAAAAGTACACAGGTGTCTTAAAGTGGACATGGTCATGTCCACTACATCTCCCCCCTTTTGGAAGCCATCGCCAGTCCTTGGGGATGGGGTCCAACACGAAAGGAAACCTTGAACTGTCTTTGATCTTGAAGTAATCCAGCAAGTGGAAAAGAAAAATCAAAAATTATAATCCCATAAAGTTTTTGGAAATTTCAAACTGTTCGGAGGTAATCCCATTGCGAAAAGCTTTTAATCCCTCGGAAAACTGAGTCTGTTAACTCTTGGAAAACAAAGTCTGTGATCCCTTGGAAAGCAAAGTCTTATAATCCACAACGATAATTCCACAGCAGTAGTTCCACAACGATTAGTTTTGTTGAATGATCAGCAACAATTGTTTTCATAATCAGCATGTAGAGGGGATCCCTCGATTGACGCAGAGGAGGCGACCCTTGGATGAAGGTTGAAGACCAAGCGTTGGAGCTGCAGGTCCCCACATCGAAGGTTGTTGGCTGGTTGGTTTCCAGTCAGTGCCACTCTGGTTCTATGTGTCATGCAATTATGTGGTTTTTTAGGTGGGCTTATGATTGGGATTTTACATTAAGCCTTACCTATATGCACCTGGTATGTAAGCTATCATGGTTTAGATCAGCTACAATTACCAATTAAGGGGTGGATCAATTCTGTAAAATTAGATATAGGGATCTGTACCTATAAAATTTTGGAGGGCTCCTGTAACGAAGGCCTCTAATTCCAAACTATTCCTCCATTCATTACTTAGTTTAGGTTAAACTAAAATAAAAATGAAATATAGTTTGATCTAAATGTCTGTTGTCTTTTAGACGAACGACGTAGGATTTGGTATTCCTAATAAATTTTGAAGTCTATGGCGAGACTCATCAAAATAAATAGACAATCTAGAATAGAAACGATCGAATCGGTTCAATTTAGAAATTATGAGACCAGTGTAGTTTATTGTACCTTAAGTAGCTTTAAACTACATTGACTCTTCGACGATTGGGTTTTAACAAAACGAACTGCATGTTGGCATAGTTAAATCCATATCATTCATTAACCCATGTTAATACAAAACCTTTTTGGCTGGGAGTGTTCAGAACCAAAACAATATCTCAACTAATGACAACAGTAATGACTAAACAACAAGGAAACAACGTTTCACTGCTTCGACACACTCTTGTCGTCAGATTCCAAAATGCAACACACAAGAAAAACAGTCTCAACTTTATGACCGAGGTCAAAATTAAATCTCGTGGATTTAAACGGTTGTTAAGGTTAGTTTTTGTTGTGGGTTTTAGGCTTAGCGTTTCTAAGTTCAAATTGGACAATGCGACTTATAGGGTGGGAAAGTACGGTAGTTTAAACCTGATTAGTTTATTTACTAACTTGTGTTTGGACGACCTTATTATCCCATGAAGTCGGTGAGTTTGTGAGATCTTTGTCTTTTGTGGAGTCATTGAACGCCTTGTAAGGTTTGATCTGATTTCGATGTACCCATTTAGCAATTGGCTCTTTGCGGCCTTTGCTGATTTTGATTTCGTAGACGACTGAGGACACTTTGTCTGTTATCAGATGAGGTCCAGTCCACCTGGGCATTAGTTTGCGGGCGAGAGTTCCGGTCTCGGACCCTCCTTTCCCGGTTGCTGGGGCGAACGTATAGTACCAGACTCTGTCTCCCACTTGGAGTTCATTGTGAGAGGCCTTTTGGTCGTAGTACGCCTTACGTCCTTCAGCGGATCTTTCCAGGTTTTTCTGGGCGAAAGCAAAAGTGTTTCTGAGGTGTACATTCAAATCTTTGTCTTTGGCATGGCCTAACATCACCCCCCTTTGGTCATGGGGGACCACGAACACAGGTGAGGACGTCCGTCCATGGGCACAAGTTAGGATGCCACCGTTTAGTTTAAGCTGTTCGCGCAGCTGAGAGAAGACGGTACACAGGAATCGTTTAGGTTTTGGCCAACGTATCTTCTTACGTTTACCTCTTTCCGTGTAATTCAGGTGTGTCACAACCGTCGGCGCAGTCGCAGGTGTGTCTGATTGTACAGACTGCGATGGGTCACTGTCGTTGTGTGTGTCTTCCCACCTCTCGACTGAAGAGAGGCTCTTTGAGTCGGTAAAAACTATGTCATTTCTGACTAGTTCTAGACTCAAATGCTCCTGAACCAAGGTTTCATTGAAAGCTTGGCTGATAGCCGATTTACCTGTCCCAGGGGACAGTACAGCAGCCTCGGTGTGGGGTCCTTGGATCTCCACACCTTTCTCTACCTGTGGTAGGTAATGTGAGTTTGCCCCCTTCTTGTCTGAAGAGGGGTCCTCGTAGTCTGCAACAATGATGTCCAAGTGACTGTCAGCGTTTGGTTGACTGTCATCTTCTGGACTCAGATGCCCTTGAACCAAGGTTTCATTGAAAGCTTGGTTGATTGCCGAATTACCCGTCTCAGAGGACAGTACAGCGTCATCGGTGTGGGATCCTTGGATCTCAACACCTTTCACTACCTGTGGTAGGCAGTGGTCAGGGAGTGCTGAATGTGTCAGCTCACAGAGGAGTTTCTCTTGTTGGGCCAGAGTTTGGTCCAGCTTTTGGGTCTCTTCTGTCTCACCTGTAGTTGAAGGTTCACTTAACGGGCTCTCGTCCTCGGGTGAGGTGTCCCGTGTGTCCTTTGCGGTACCTGCGGTTAGGCAGTCTGTATCGCAACTAGGAAGCACTTTTATTGGCAGGGGTTGTCTCACTGTGCTCCACATTTTCCGTCGACCATAATCTATAATCGCGTTGAAGCGGTTTATAAAATCTTGGCCAACCAAAAATGGGAATGAGTCAAGTGTAGACACGTACACCGGGTGGTGTAGTGTCATTTCGCCAATCTTCATGTGAACCATAGCCATAGCTGTTAGGGTTGTTCCCGTCTCTGCGAGACCCTGTAGCTTAATAGCACATTTCTCAAAGGGTATTTGCCTGTCAACACCGTTAGCGGCGGTCCTCAGCTCCTCGAACAGCTTGGCCGACATAATAGTTATATCAGAACTGCCATCCAGGAGGGCTTCACGCTCAAGGACACCTTCCAGTGTGATGGGCAGGTAGGCTTTCTTAGCCACCCCCCTTTGCATAAAGTTACACAGAAACCTCACAGGTCTTTGTCCACGTTTCTGTTCACGTGTGACTCTGGCTGTGTAATCTTGTTTACTGTCAGCATCTTGTTGGCTGTCAGCATCATGACCTTCAGGATGTTGTTGTGTGTCAGCAATTGGTTTGCTGTCAACATCCATGGCAATGTAGGTAGTAGTGTGCGCTGAGTTAACCATGTGCTCTGAGTTATCAAAGACAAGGTCACTCAATGTACCAGTTCGGTCATCCTCTGTATCATTCAAGTTTTCAAACAACCAACTTATGTCCACTATCTCCTCAGAGCATAGAGGTATGTTGCCTTTTTTCTGGAACTTCTGTGACCTTTTGCTACTCCCGGACTGTCCAGTCTGCGCAGTGCAGAGGCAGGAGCTTTGCTCGGTGTAGACCGCGGAGGGTCACTTAAAGAGCGGGCGTCCACCGTTTGTGGTTTTTTGCTTATCTCGGGCAGCTTCGTCCGAGGTGCAGGGACAGGGCGTGTGCTCGTCCTTCTCAACCATATTGGGTCTCTTAACCACTTCGGGTCATTGTTCCAGCGGACATCTTCACTACGTGGTTTGTGACCATCTTTCTTATCTTTAGGACGTGCGCCCCTTTGAAATCGTTTTATGTACTCTGGGTCTTGTCTGAGCCACTCTGGCTCATTGTTCCAGCGGGCAGGTTCCTGTTGTGGTTTGTTAGTTTGAAAAACATGTTTTTTCTCGCCTTTTTTAGGAGAGGGAGTTGATGAACTTGTCCCTTCCAGCTCCAGCGAGTGGGATTTGACCTTTTCTTGGTAATGTAGTTCACGCTCTGGTTTTGTTTTTAACCAGATCGGGTCAGGGAGTTGACGAACATCAAAACCATTTATAGCACGCCGTTTTATTTTTAATTGCTCAATCTCACTTTTTAACTCAAGTTGTTCTTGTTGAAAATTTTCTCTTCTGCGAATGTTATCTTGCCTGAACAATTCAAGTATTTCTGTGTGCAGCTGTAAAGCTTCATCACAATCGTTATCTCCCATCTTTTTGTTTTGAATTTGTTTGATCTCACGTTTTAACTTAAGTTTTTCTTGTTGAAAAGTTTCTCTTCTGCGAATGTTACTAAGCCTTAACGATTCAAGCTTTGCTGTGAGCAGCTGTAAAGCTTGATCATAATTGTTAAGGCTTAGGGCAGCTGAGGACCGCCGCTAACGGTGTTGACAGGCAAATACCCTTTGAGAAATGTGCTATTAAGCTACAGGGTCTCGCAGAAAAAAACAGGACTTATATGCCGAAAAGTACGGTAAATCACGTAACTTGAGTCCAGATAGCTTCATTTAGCTCAGAGCTCAGATAATTTTATATATCTCCCACGCTAACATGAATACTGTTTATTATTGTTAACCTGTTATTATTTAGCACATTTAGTATGTTCTAGTACAGAGCAACGTGTGAAATATCCGCCTGTCTCGTTCAATAAACAGCGATATAATAATAATAATAATAATGTCACATTTTTGTCATCTGTGTATGTTTCCATACAAGACGAAATTTGACTCTGCATTTAACCCAATCACCACCAGGTGGGGCAGTGGGCAGCTATAGAAAGTGCGCCGGGGAGCAGTTGGGATGAGATGTGCTGCTCAAACACACCACATGCCGTGACTGGGGTTCGAACCTGGGTCCTTCGGGTCCCAAGTCGGTTCCCCTGCCACTACACCATCTTATTAGAACTGGATCTGACTGACGTCTCTTCCAACACAGATGTTGGTCCCAGCAACTTCATTCAGGTGTAGATTAATTAAATATGAGACTCAAAATATATTCCATCAGTTGTAGTTCAGAAAGCGGTGTGTGTCAGCTGCCATTGTTGATAGAAATATGCCGTCTGTTCGTGCGTGTGCATGTGGTTTAACACAAAGCCTCAGGAGGGAGATGTTAATGTTATCAGTGGGGGGTCAGCGAAAAAATCTCCACTCTGAGAGGTGGGTTCAGAAACGTCCGGATTCAAAGAGGGGGTCGTGTAAATTATCAGCAGAACCGCAGAGAGAAAGGTGCAGTTTCACTCAAAATATGCGCCGTGTAAACGGCCCCTTAGTTGAACTTTTCCTTAATAAATGCACTTTAATGTTAAAATCAGCTGCATTTCGCCTGGGCGGCGCGGCAAAATGCTGCCGATTTGACATTTGCTCCAGGAGTTCTAGAGTGAGACAAAGGTGGCTTTGTATGGCAAGCAAAGTGTCTCATTAATAGCCACTTTTAGCTATGAACGAGACGCTTGGCTTGCCATATTCCTCAAGCACCCTCTAGTGGCTGAAAATTGTAGTGTTCAATATCCTCTATGTCAGAATGAATGAAATTGTCAGATCTCAGCCAAAAATTGGGTTATTAATATGTGGAAAAACAACATAAAAAGGCACCTTGCTGTGTAAGTCACAGGGCATGCTAATTTATGCGAAAAGCTGTGACTTATACAGAAAAATACAGTACTATAAATTTTTCATTCATTCATTCAATCTTTATTTAGTCAGGTAAATCTTTTGAACCTCATGGGCTCATTTACGAAAGCGACCTGCTAAAACTAAAGAACAATGAACAGCAATGGTAGAATTTCCTTAAACAATAAACAAACAAACAATAAACAATAGAAAACAAAAGAGAGAGAATATATATATATATATACATATATATATATACATATATATACATATATATATATACACATATATATATATATACACATATATATATATATATATATATATATATACATATATATACATTCCTCCTTTTAACAAAGTATAAAAAAACT
>JBBPBX010059375.1:0-21789 GCA_038048925.1 Garcialebias charrua
GTTCCTGCTCCAGGACAGGTCCTTTGAGACGTGCACTCCCAGGAACTTGGTGCTGTCTACTCTCTCCACTGCGGTGCTGTTGATGGTCAGAGGGGGATGTTGGGCATCCCTCTTCCTGAAGTCCACAACAATCTCCTTTGTCTTCTCCACGTTGAGAGTGAGATTGTTGTGTCCGCACCACAAGGCCAGGCGGCTCACCTCGTTCCTGTAGTCCGTCTCATCGTTGTTGCTGATGAGACCTACCACTGTTGTGTCGTCCGCAAACTTGATGAAGTGGTTGGAGCTGTACGATGGTGTGCAGTCGTGTGTTAGCAGGGTGAATAGAAGGGGGCTCAGCACACATCCTTGTGGGGCCCCTGTGTTCAATGTGATGGTGCTAGATGTGTTACTCCCGATCCGTACTGTCTGTGGTCTCCCGGTCAGGAAGTCTAGCAGCCAGTTACACATTGAGGTGTTCAGCCCCAGACTGTCCAGTTTAAGGATGAGCTGTTGGGGGATGATGGTGTTAAATGCCGAGCTGAAGTCGATGAACAACATTCTAGTGGATACAGTGGGTATCTAGCTACTTGAAAGATAGGAAACAATTTGTACAAATAAATGATGTAAGATCTGACCTCTGTAATATCACATGTGGAGTTCCCCAAGGCTCTGTACTTGGACCAAAGCTATTTATTTTATATGTGAATGACTTGGTAAATGTGTCAGGACTCCTTAAATGTGTACTTTTTGCTGATGATACCACATTTTTCTGTTTAGGTGAAGATATAGAACAAATGTTGGAATTGATAAAGACAGAATTTGTCAAGATACAAACTTGGTTTAAAATAAATAAATTATCATTAAATCTAGAAAAAACTAATTACATGATATTCAGTAATAAAAAGAAAACTGTTGATGTTCCACTCAAAATTGAGGGTGTTGAGATTTGTAGAGTGAGTGAGGTGAAGTTTTTGGGTGTTATCATTGATGACAAACTGACATGGAAACAACACATAAATTCTGTAAGAATAAAAATAGCTAAATCGATTGCAGTACTGTACAAAGTCAGAGACCTATTGAATGATAAAGCTCTGTATTTGTTGTATAACACAATCATTGTTCCACACTTAATCTATTGTATTGATGTTTGGGGGAATGCGTGTAAAACAATCACAAAGCCTATTTTTGTATTACAGAAAAGAGCTGTAAGAATTATCACTAGAAAACATTACCGTCATCCATCAAGTACATTATTTTATCAACTGAAGTTATTGAAGTTCCATGATTTGGTAGACTATAATATTTTATCAGTTATGTATAGGGCTCAAAATAATGCATTACCTTTAAATATCCAAATGCATTTTGTTAAAAGACAAAGTTGTTATAATCTTAAGGGGACAGAGATGTTTGTAAAACCACAATTCAGAACTAGTTTGAAGGGACGTTCTACCTCAATCCAGGGAATTAGATTATGGAATGGCTTGGAGAATGTAGTTAAAAATGCCAAGTCAATGTTTACATTTAAGAAAATGATCAAAACGAATGTGTTAAAAAATATATATGAAATAGCGTAATGTGTATTGTATTAGTTAGAAAATTAGAAAGAGTTAGTCATTTTGTACTGTTGGTTGAAGATTATTATTGTTTAATCTGATTGTTGGAAAAAAGGGGCAGATATAATAAGATTTATTCTTCTTTCTGCTACCTTTCATTTTTTTATATTTTGTACATTATCATTTATGGGATTGTCTTGTATTGTTTCTTTTGTAAAAAAAATGAACAAATTTAATAAACATAAACATACTTAATATTACAAGGCAGCTGTTATGTTTTTATTATGTTAAGATCTAAATCTAGGTCTAGAATAATGAATAGTTTGTTTCTTGCGCCCAGATGGACAGAAGGAAAGTGGTAGATCAGAGGAGGAAACAAAAGTGCAGTCAACAACACAGGAAGACAGGAAAGGAGAGGGACAACAGTCAGAAATAAACACTATGGAAGAAAATGCAGAGCAACAAGTCAGAGAGAGGCCATTCACATTCGTAATGAACCTTCCACACCCAAATGACCCAGCACATGTCTTGCAGTTCAATATAAAATATGATGAAGTATTTATCCAAAATTGTGTGAACCAAGGACCATGCTAACCAGAGCTGTCATTTCCTAAAAATGAAGAAGGAAGGTCTTTTCAGAAGAAATGGTATAAGGGTAACCCATGGCTGGAGTATTCTCCCAGTTTAAAATGGAATTTAAAACATGGAAGTTTTGTTTTAGCTGTCGTGTTTTTTTGAATGAAGAAAAGTACATGTGCCGCAAATCATGGAAGACAACAGGATTAAACAGATGGAACAAAGCACTACAGAAAATCAAAGAGCACAGTGCATCAGAGTCCCATATGTGTGCTATGGTAAAGTGGAACACTTTTCAGAAAAAATCACTGGAGGCAGCTTTGGCAATAGGTAACCTCTGTCACAAGCTGCAAAAGACAAAGAAAAGCAGAGGAACCGAGAAATTTTATCTAGATTGATTTCCATTTCACTTTATCTGGCAAGACAGGGCATGTCATTTAGAGGAAATGATGAGACTTCAGGAAGCCTAAATCGAGGCAACTTTTTAGAGCTTGTGGAGTTATTTGGCAAGTATGATAGTGTCATTAAATTGCACCTTGAGGAGTTGAAAGAAACAATGGAAAGTCACAAAAGACCACTGGTCTCACTACTATCAAACAGAACACAAAATGACATAATAGGAAAGTCACAAAAGACCACTGGTCTCACTACTATCAAACAGAACACAAAATGACATAATAAAAGCATTAGGTATAGCAGTAAGACGTGCAATCAAAACTGAAATAAAAGAAAGTGAGCTGTATTCCATTGTTATTGACGAAACCACAGATGTTTCACACACGGAACCAGTGTCCTTTGTGGTCAGGTACGTGCACAACATGCAGATTAAGGAGCGATTTATTCAAGTGGCAACATTCAGTCCACAAGCGGAGAAGCCCTTGAAAATCTGGTTCTGGACGTACTGAAGGAAAATGACCTAAAAACAGATAACATCAGAGGTCAAGGATACGATGGAGCAGCAAACATGAGCGGACACTACGAGGGACTTCAGGCAAGAATTCTCTGGCACAATCCCAAGGCTTTGTATGTCCACTGTCAGGCACACTGTCTTAATTTGGTGTTAGTTGAAAGTGCCAAATCAAATATATGTTTTGTCACATTTTTCAACTTGGTTGAAAAACTTTACACATTCATTGGAAACTCATCAAAAAGACATACTGCAGTTATTGACGTTCAGAAAGGAATGCAACCACATCAGCGCCCAGTTGAACTGCAAAAGTTGTCTGACACTCAATGGGCCTGCAGAGAAAGTGCCCTGAAGTCTCACAGGAAAGTTCTTCCAGCTGTTATGAAGTTCTTAGAGAATATGACTCAGCAAAGCCCCCCTGATCCATCAGCAGGTGACGCAGCAATCCTTTTGAAGAACATCAATTTTGAATTCTTCCTATGTCTGGAAATGACTTGCCCCATCTTCCAAGTAACTGCAGTTGCTTCAGATGCTTTACAGCAGAAAGACATGGACCTGGCTGCAGCCTACAAAATTGTTGAAGGGGTTCTACAGACACTGGAGCGTTGCAGATCAGAAGAAGAATTTTACTGCACTAAAACCATAGATATACAGTAGGATCTGATGTCGTATATCTCCGTATCCTTCACATATACGTACAATTTCGGCAGATCCAGTTTTCGGATATTCACATAAATGAACCGCAATGATCCTTAAAAAATCCCCAAATCCGGATACTTATCTTCGGCAGATCCAAAAAAAATGTGGCTCTTATTCGTCAAGGGCCTGCCGAAGATAAGTATCCAGATTTTGGGATTTTTTAAGGATCATTGCGCCGGATTTTGGGATTTTTTAAGGATCATTGCGGTCCATTTAGGGGAATATCCGAAAATATAAGTATAAGTATATGTGAAGGATACGGAGATATACGACATCAGATCCTACCGTATATCTATGGTTTTAGTGCATGGGGCTCGACCCCTTGAAGAACTCAGTGGACACAGAAGGAAGAGGAAAGTGCCAGCAAGGTTTACTGCGATTGGTACAGACGCTTCTGATGACCATGTTTTCTGTACCTTGAAGGAGTCCTACCGTGCACAGGTATATTATGTTTTTGTATACTCCATTACGCAAGAGCTTCAGAAACAGTTTAAGGGAGGAGATAATGCTACCTGGGAAATATTAAATGCCCTCCACAGCCTTACTGTCCCAGAAAACTGGACCAACACAACAGTTCCTCAAAAAGCACTTCAAGCTCTAAAGATGCTCTGCCAGTTTTATGAAATTGATGACCAAGAAAAATTGCAGACAGAGCTGAAGGTTTTTCACAATTCATATTTGGACTTTTCATCTTTCAATGTGTAAGTGTCGCTGAAAAAGATTTATGCATTAGAAGGGGAATTAATATTTGTTTTTTTTAGTAGTTAGAATATTTTGGGTTTAATTTGTTTTGCTCATACTTTGAGAATATGATATTTTGTACAAGATATATTTATTCTGTAAGTGAAGGATTATTTTTGTTAGTACCGTTATCGCGAGATTTGTGTGAACAAAGAGTGATGAGATCACGGTACTAGACACGCCCCCACATACACACACTCACCCGGAGACACGAGACGCATACACATACACTCACCTGGAGACACACGACGCGCAACCAGCAGCTTAAACTGTTCACCAACTTAAAAGGTATTTATACCTGTTGTAACACATCGTACATCCGTCAGTCATGATGTTCTAATATTTTATACGTTTATTTAGAATGCATAAGATGAGAAACGCTCGCTTAGGACTTCTTTGACTTCTTTAATGACGAACGGCCACGAGGTACCGTATTTCCTTTGTTAAAGCATTACTCATTGCTCAGTGCTGTACCTAAAGCTTGTGTTTTATTTCTGTATTTTGTCTTATTTCTGTAGTTTTTCAAGGCATTAATAAACGCGCCCGTATGAACAAAGAAGCCGTGCTCTGTCGTCATTGAGAACGCCACAGTGAAAAACTCTACCGCCACCTGCCGGCAAGAAAGAAAAGCCATGTGTGCAGCTGAAGATGATGCTGCGGTGGTACAAACTCAAGAGGGCGCCACCTTCTAAGCAACGCACACAAGCAGCCCAGCCCAGCGAATGCAACTGAAGTAAAGGTGGAAAAATTAACAGAAGGACAGTGTTTAAACAGAATAAATGTGGTTAAGTTCAAGGTTTAAGTTCAAAGCCACAATAAGTCTCTGTAACAACCTTGTCAAAGAATAACTAATTTCTACTGGACTTCAAAGTGATTTAAGGAAACAATTGTGGTTTGCTTAAAATCAAACTTAAGTGTGAAATTTACAAAGTTCTTGAAGCCGAAGCACATCTGTACTAAGAGTGAAGCTCATTAGTTAAAGTATAAGGTAACAGTAATCACAAGGTAATACCGTATTTTCCGGTGTATAGGTCGCACCTTTTATTCCTGAAGCTGAAGCACATCTGCACTAAGAGTGAAGCTCATTAGTTAAGGTATAAGGTAACAGTAATCACAAGGTAATACCGTATTTTCCGGTGTATAGGTCGCACCTTTTTATGGTTTGAAAGAGTATTATAATTTGAACATAGCACATTGAGTGAAATCCATCCAGACTCACAAGATGACCGACAAGGATCATAAAGAGCTCCATGCTGTATCACATACTGAAGTAGAAGAAAATGTTAATGAGCAAATCCCAGACACACAGACTGTTCGTAGGAGTGAAAGGCTAAGAACATTAACAGAAGGAGGCAAAGAGCTTCAAGAGGAGAAACTCAGGAGCCTTCAAAACAGATACGCAGTCACCTTTGGAAAATGGAAATGCGAAGTAAAACTGATTAAAGCAACACTAAGTAGGAAAGCTTCTGACAGTGAATTAAAGGAGCTGATTAAAGACCTAAATGCCACCTGCACAAACGTAAAAACGATCTACGAACAAATACGACAAATACAACCTCCTGATGCAGACACAAGACGTAAAGTTGATGTATGTACTTCACTTTCTACATACATTGTCAAGAGAGCTGAAAACCAGCTACGGGGAGACCTCGTAGAAAGCGAAGAAGATCCGTGGCCAGATGTAGGGTCATGCCTAGGATCTGAAAGCATCACGTCAAGGTCAAGATCACAAAGGTCTAAAGGTAGTTCCTTCCAATCATGCTCACAACTAAGCAAGAAACTGGAAGCAGAAGCAGAGGCAGCTGCATCCAAGGAAGTGTTAGCAGTAATGGAGGAGCAAGAAAGAGTAACAGCTGAACTACAAAGGCTAGAACGTCAGAAGCTCGAAAGACAGCTCCAAGAAAAGCAAGCTGAGCTCCAGCAGAATTTAGAAGAAAAACAAGCCGAGCTCGAAAGACAACGAGTAATCGACCAGCAAAATCTTGAAAGACAACGAGTAATCGACCAGCAAAATCTTGAAAGACAACGAGTAATTGACCAACAAAATCTTGAAGAAAAACAATTAATGGAAGAGCAACGCAGAAAAATTGTGCGCTTGGAAGAAGTTAAAAAACTGAATGCAGCAAAAGCTAGAGCAAAAGTTTATGATGAAGGTGAAAGTATTTCTGAAGGTCAGAATTTACTAAGCAGTATTAAAATAGACAATGAAATTCAAGCAATCCCTATCATAACACACGTTCCCTTTCAAGCTCCAAGTTTGACCCAAGCCCACAATGCTACGAGCCTTAGATATACTCCACACATTCCTATGATCGTAAACCAATCTCAACCAAATCCTAGAGACCAACCTAAGGTCACCACATGCCAAACATTCAAAGCATCAAGCCCACCATGCATCCCACAAGTCACACAAGCTCCCCTTGGACCTATGTTACACATTCCTACAGTTTTAAACAAAACTCAACCAGATCCTGGTGAACAAGCCGAGGTCACCACAAGCCAAACACTTAAAGCATCAAGCCTACCATTCACCCCACAAGTCACACAAGCTCCCTTCGGGCCTGTGTTACACATACCTACAGTCTTAAACCAAGCTCAACCAGATCCTGGTGAACAATCTGAGGCCACCGCAAACCAAACACTCCAAGCGTCAAGCCCGCCATTCATCCCTCCAGCCACACAAGTCTCAACGATTGCAATTCAACAACAGCTAAATTACGAGCTAGCTAGCATACTAGCAGAAGCAATAAATGCTAATCGCCTTCCAACTCCAGAACCTGCATTGTTTACTGGCGACCCTTTAAAGTTTAAAGACTGGCAGTTGTCATTTGAAATCCTGATAGAAAGAAAAAACATTCCAAAGAACGAGAAACTTTATTATCTCAAAAGATACCTCGGTGGACCAGCAAAGAGAGCAGTTGAAGACCTTCTCTTAGTAGGCACAGATGATGCATATGATTCAGCTTGGAAAGTGCTAGAAAAGCGTTTTGGAAGTCCATTCACCATAGGAAAATGTTTTAGAGATAAACTTAATGATTGGCCTAAAATAAATACTAAGGATGGAAACGAGTTGAGAGAGTTTGCTGACTTCCTTAAGACTTGCGAAGCTGCAATGTCACACGTAACAGCATTGGAGGTTCTCAATGACTGTATCGAAATTCAAAAACTTTTGCTAAAACTTCCAGAGTGGCTAACCACAAGATGGAGCCGGACAGCTACGGAAATAACAAGAAGGGCTGGTGATGAAAGGTACCCATCCTTTCACATGTTCGTTGATTTTATATCCACTGAAGCCGACATAGCTTGTGACCCCATAGCCTCTGTACAAGCTCTAAAAGGTTTGGAAATGAGTAAACCCAAACACTCAGGAAGCCAAGTCGTTCAAGCAAAAACATTAACGACAAACTCAAGCCACGCATATACCGTGACCTGTCTGTTCTGCAAAGGAAATGGTCACACACTCGATAAATGTTTCAAATTCACAGAAAACCCTGTCCAAGACCGGATCAAGTTTGCACAAACAGAAAGGCTGTGTTTTGGATGTTTAAAGAGAGGACATATTTCGAAAAGGTGCGACAACAGGAACACTTGTGAAAAATGCCAAAGGAAACATCCTACATGTTTACATGATGACAAGTTAATTGAACGAAAAAGAGTAATCCTTGCAACGAACGAGAACACACACGAAGCAGACACTAAAGAAGAAACTAAACCAGCGATTTCTAATAGAGTAACTCAGGCAACCTCAAGTACACTGACATCTTCTGTTATACCTGTATGGGTTTCGTCAAAAACCCACCCAGACAGAGAAGTTTTAGTATATGCTCTCCTCGACTCACAGAGTGATACATCCTTCATCTTGGATGAAGTAGCTCGAGATCTTGACACGGATAAAGGAAAGGTCAATCTGAGACTGTCAACTATGTCCGCCGAATCAACAATTATACCATGTGACAAGCTGGTTAACCTTCAAGTCAGAGGATATGAGCATGAAAAGAGAATCTCATTGCCTCCAGTCTATACAAGAGAGTTTATCCCCGCCAATAGATCACATATTCCAACGTCTGAAACCGCCCTAAAGTGGCCTCATCTTGAAAGGCTGACAGACAAGCTACCTCCTTTGCTAGGATGCAAGGTTGGTCTACTTATCGGTTATAACTGTCAACAAGCCCTTCTACCACGCAAGATTCTCTCAGGCAAAGAAAACCAACCTTACGCACAGTTAACCGATCTCGGTTGGAGCATAGTTGGCGGCTCGTCTCAAGTTCAAAATCATAACGATGTTATTGGTACAAGCCACAGAATCATTGTTCGCGAAGTAACTCCTGTGCCACAACCAACAGTCGAGCTCAAGCAACAAGTGCATTTCGTGTGCAGAACTCAAGTAAGAGAAGTCATTCCAACCGATGTGATAAAAGCGTTGGAATCTGATTTCTCCGAGCATGCAACAGACGACAATCCAGTCTCGCAGGAAGACATACTGTTCATGTCAAAGGTAACCAAAGGCATAAAACAAAAGAAAGACGGACATTATGAACTCCCATTACCATTCAAGACAGAAAGCCCAAGTCTCCCAAACAACAAGCAAAGTGCTGAACACAGATTGTCTTCATTGAAACGTCGACTCAAAAGAGATGAGAAATACTGTAAAGATTACGTCAAGTTCATGGACGATATTATAACTCGCGGAGACGCAGGAAAGGTTCCAAAACAAGAGCTGGACAACAAGATAGAGTGGTATATCCCACACCATGGGGTTTACCACCCCCACAAACCCGGAAAAATACGTGTGGTTTTCGACTGTTCTGCACGCTTCCAAGGAACATCTCTCAATGATCATCTTTTGACCGGACCAGACCTCACCAACACGTTGGTTGGCGTGTTGTGTCGATTCAGAAAGGGCCCTATCGCTATCATGTGTGATGTAGAGAGAATGTTCCATCAATTCCATGTTGTTAAAGAACACCAGGACTATTTAAGATTTCTTTGGTGGGACAAGGGTGATTTAAATTCCGAACCTTCAGTTTACAGGATGAGAGTGCATCTCTTCGGAGCAGCTTCATCTCCCGGTTGCTGTAATTTTGGACTCAAACATATCGCATCACAAGGCAGAAATAAGTTCAGCAAGGAGACTGTTGAGTTTATCCAAAGAGGCTTCTATGTCGATGACGGACTCGCTAGCGTAACATCAAAGGCTGAAGCCATACAGCTAGTCAAAGAATCAAGAGCACTTTGCAAAACAGGCAACCTACATTTGCATAAGTTTGTGTCAAACAATAAAGAAGTGCTTGCAACAATTCCACAGGAAGAACAAGCTCAAGCCAAAGACCAGAAATTGGCTCTTGGAGAACTCCACATTGAACGTGCACTTGGAGTACAATGGTGCATAGAAACAGACGAATTCCAGTTCAGAGTCCAAGTTAAAGACAACCCATTGACCAGGAGAGGGGTGCTCTCAACTGTCTCTTCAGTTTACGACCCTCTTGGATTTGTCGCTCCATTCACATTGATTGGAAAGCAAATACTCCAAAGGCTGTGCAAAGACAAATATAACTGGGATGACGATCTTCCAGATTACATCCTACCACAATGGGAAACATGGTTGAGAGATCTACCCAAGCTGACAGCTCTGAAGATTCCACGAAGCTACTCACAAGACATCAACATCACACGGTATGAACTGCATAACTTCTCAGATGCAAGCCTCGATGGTTATGGCGCATGTTCATACCTTAGAACAATAAGCAGAGAAGGAGAGATAAGTTGTTCACTCATCATAGGAAAAGCAAGAGTTACGCCCATTAAACAAATGACCATTCCAAGGCTCGAACTGTCGTCGGCTGTAACTTCAGTCCGTAACGCAGACGTGATCAAACGAGAACTAGAAATCGAAAATCTGCTGGAATATTATTGGACAGATTCACAAGTTGTATTGGGATATATAAGCAACGATGCGAAAAGGTTTCACACATTTGTTGCCAATCGAGTCCAACGAATAAAACAAAGTACGAGCCCCGGAAATTGGCAACACGTTAGCTCAGAAGAAAATCCAGCTGATCAAGCCTCAAGAGGTCTGACCGCCGTTCAGCTAAAGGAATCGAACTGGTTGAAAGGACCCGACTTTCTTTGGAAACAAGATCTTCCAATCAAAGAGGAAATGGTAGGAGAAGTCGAAAGAACAGATCCCGAACTCCGTAAAGGTCATACACACGCAGTGCAGTCAAAAGAAGTGAACCCAGTTCTAGAGCGTTTAACTAAGTTTTCTGATTGGTCAAGAGCCATAAAGGCCATCGCCAGGCTCAAACGATTCATCAAAGAGTTTAAAGGTGTTCAACAAAGAACAAACAAAACAACGGATCTTGAAGAAAGAAAGGACACGGAAGTGTTCATCTTCAAGCTAGTGCAAGGAGAAGCTTTCGTTGAGGAAATACAGAAAATCAAATCTCAAAAGGAAAGTTCCCTACACAAGCATAACAGACTAAGGCAGTTAAACGCTTTCTTAGATAAGTCTGACGTTCTCAGAGTGGGAGGAAGATTGTCCCAGTCAGCCTTACACCATCATGTCAAACACCCCGCAATACTTCCCAAAGAAGCCTATGTGTCAGCCCTCCTCATCAAACATTACCATGAACGTGTACATCATCAAGGAAGAGGCATGACTATTAACGAACTACGCGCAAATGGCATATGGATTTTGAGAGGTAGCAGTACAGTCTCTTCACACATCTACCACTGTGTTAAGTGCAGAAGATACAGAAAGGCCACAAACGTTCAACAGATGGCAGAGTTACCAGAAGTTAGAACAGAAACAGCTCCTCCCTTTACCTATTGTGGTGTTGACTGTTTTGGTCCATTCATGGTAAAGGAAGGAAGAAAGGAAGTCAAAAGATACGGATTATTGTTCACATGCTTATGTTCACGAGCTGTGCATATAGAAACACTTGACGACTTATCAACAGACGCTTTCATGAACGCCCTTCGGACTCTGATCGCCATAAGGGGCCCCGTCCGACAACTGAGATGCGACCAAGGGACAAACTTTGTGGGTGCCAGAAGAGAGTTATTGGAACTAATGAAAGATATGGATCAAGAACCGCAAAGAGCTATTGGTTGTGAGTTTGTGATGAACGTTCCATCAGCCAGTCACATGGGAGGCGTCTGGGAACGCCAAATTCGAACAGCACGAAACATACTAACGGCAATGTTAGACAAGTCCTCAAACAGACTTGACACAACCAGTCTGAGAACGCTACTCTACGAGACAATGGCCATCATTAACAGCAGACCCTTAAGTGTGGATTATCTTAATGATCCCTTGGATCCAGAGCCATTGACCCCCAATCATATATTAACAATGAAGTCTTCAATTATTCTCCCCCCTCCAGGACAGTTTTGCAGAGAGGATTTGTACTTGAACAAAAGATGGAAAAGAGTACAATTCCTAGCGAATGAGTTTTGGCAAAGATGGAAGCGAGAATATCTACTAAATCTCCAACAGCGTCAGAAATGGCAGAAAGTTTCACGAAACTTGCAAGTGAACGACATTGTGATCCTACAAGACGATAATGCTCCAAGATGTAAATGGAAACTAGCCTTAGTAGCAGAGACTCTAGAAAGTCCAGACGGCAAGGTTCGAAAGGTGAAACTAAAGCTCAGCGAAACTACATTTGACAAAGGAAAACCACTGACAAGGTTAATATACCTAGAAAGGCCCATTCACAAGGTAGTGACCTTACTTGAGACTGACACGCACAGTAAAATGGACTAAGACCGACACTCATTAAAATCACATTGATAGCCAATTGGTGATTTAGGTGGGAGTGTAAGTGTCGCTGAAAAAGATTTATGCATTAGAAGGGGAATTAATATTTGTTTTTTTTAGTAGTTAGAATATTTTGGGTTTAATTTGTTTTGCTCATACTTTGAGAATATGATATTTTGTACAAGATGCATTTATTCTGTAAGTGAAGGATTATTTTTGTTAGTACCGTTATCGCGAGATTTGTGTGAACAAAGAGTGATGAGATCACGGTACTAGACACGCCCCCACATACACACACTCACCCGGAGACACGAGACGCATACACATACACTCACCTGGAGACACACGACGCGCAACCAGCAGCTTAAACTGTTCACCAACTTAAAAGGTATTTATACCTGTTGTAACACATCGTACATCCGTCAGTCATGATGTTCTAATATTTTATACGTTTATTTAGAATGCATAAGATGAGAAACGCTCGCTTAGGACTTCTTTGACTTCTTTAATGACGAACGGCCACGAGGTACCGTATTTCCTTTGTTAAAGCATTACTCATTGCTCAGTGCTGTACCTAAAGCTTGTGTTTTATTTCTGTATTTTGTCTTATTTCTGTAGTTTTTCAAGGCATTAATAAACGCGCCCGTATGAACAAAGAAGCCGTGCTCTGTCGTCATTGAGAACGCCACACAATGTGTCCTCAATGCTGTCTGTCATCAAAGAAAACAATGTTGATCTGGTTTTTCCCAACATGACTGGACTATTGAAAAGCGTTCCTTCTCAAAAACTGAAGCTAGTGAAAACAAAACTATGCAGCTTATGCAAGGAGGATAGGTTGTCAGACCTTCTTTTGTTGGCAATCGAGAAGGATGGGCCAATCATTCACAGTGAGGTCATTGACATTTTTCGAGACATGACCAACAGAAAACTGCTGCTGTGAACAGAAGAGAACAAAAATGCTTAAAAGTTCAAAGTTTGTTTTTAAACAGTTAAATCACCATGATGGAAAAGAAGATTTTGGATAATAATCTTAGATTCAGTTTGGGGAACAAAAGAAAGGCAAGAGACCGAAATAAAAAGAGACATTGGCCTCCATTCAACACAGAGAAGATGAGACAATGAGGAAAAAAGAGACGAGAAACTGACAAGAATAAAAGAAGAGGAAAGATTGAAGAAAATGTATAGGTACTTACAAAATACACTAAGACACAAACAGAGATATAGGTATAAATTTTGGTGGTCAGTTAGTCTCAGTAGGCTTTTCTCATGGTGACATGCATTAACAATTCAATTTTTGCTTTTGTTTTTTTCTGCAGTTCCACATTAAAGTTTGATGCGGCTCTGCCTTTCTGAATGGACCATCTTCATCTCCAGTGCAAGTGTAGCAAACCAGGCAACTCTTTTTTTTAAAAATAGATTACAGTACACTAAAATGTTGCATTTTGCCCTTGTTTTTCAATTTTGTAATTTATCATTGTTTATTAAACTCTGAAAGCTATCTGACTTTGTTAATATTCTGTCCTAAAATACGGTTAGATGTGCCCCCCTTTTTTTTTTGAGCACCTGCCCCTTTAGTGGGCTCTGCAGGTCCCTGGACGGTTGTGCGTCAATTGCGATGTTTTTGTGCCCCGGTGCAATGACGATGCCAATAAAGATATATTCTATTCTATTCTATTCTATTCTATTCTATTCTATAATGTTAAATAATATATAATATTTGTTCAGTTAGCTTTGTAGAGATCTAGTAGATTACTGTATGAATGAGGCGCAAGTTGTGTTGTAAAGAGCTTTGATTATCTTCATAAGATAGAAAGGCGCTATATAAGTACAGTCCATTTATCATTTGATGTATTTGCACTCTGTGTCTATTTTTATTGTTCCATTTAGATGTGTGGTTTTGTTTCTTGTATACAGATTATTTTATTTTAGCTTTAATTTAAAGTGTAATTCTTGTTTTGTAATTTCTACATCTGTGGGTTAGAATATAGTTGAGCCAAAAGCTGTATCTCTTCTTTAAACGTGTGTGAGGGAAATATTCTTGAGAGATTCAATAATTTTGTCGTTTTATGATTTTTCAGCTGAGTTAACTTTAATTAACAGATTGTTTAATAAAGTCAAAGTGAAAACAAGATTTCATAATAAAGTCGGCACCGTTTATTTATTTTTAATCTTCACTGATATATTTAAAAAAACATAATTTTTTATGTATAACATGTAAAAAAAAAAAGGTAAAATTTCCTCCCGCCGTCCCAGTCCACCCATTTGCCAGGGCTCGGAATCCAGTCTTTGTGAGGAGAAGGGGTTCTCTGCAGACCAAAATTGTGTGTTTCTGGAGAATAATAATAATAATAATAATTTGTCATCTGTGTATGTTCCCATACTTGACAGACGAAATTGGTCTTCTGCATTTAACCCAACCACCACCAGGTGGTGCAATGAGCAGCGTAGTCGCGCTCGGGGAGCTGGGAAAATAGATGTGCACTCATAGACACCCCAAGATGGTGTGCCGTGGCTCGAACCTGGGTCCTTTGGATAACGAGTCCGATTCTCTGCCACTACACCATCTTGGCCCCATAAGTCAGAGTCAGAGAGTCAGAGAGTCTTTATTGTCATTTGCAGCGCATGTGGTACATGTGATGAAAACGAGATTATGTACACGGGGTCCCAGTTACATCCAACAACAAATGCAAGAGAAAAACAGTAATAACATCTAGAATTAACTAAGAAAAACATCAACTAGTAATACACTAAGCTTAATATAGTGGGAATAAACAGCAGCACGAACATGAGTTTGTATGAGCAGATGGTCACAGATGAACACAGATGAACACAGATGAACACAGCAACAAGAAAACAGATCAGCATCAGCATGATGTGATATTTTGCAGTGTTTATTTTTTATTTTATTTTTATTCATGAGTCTAACAGCCTCAGGGTAGAAGCTGTTCCTCAGTCTAGTGGTTCTACACTTGATGCTCCTCAACCTCCGTCCTGAGGGGAGTGGGGCAAAGAGTGAGTGTGCTGGATGAGTGAGGTCTTTCATGATGCAGGTGGCTCTTTTCCTGCATCTGGAGGTGTAAATGTCTGTGATGGTGGGGAGACTGACTCCATAATAGGTGTTTCTAGAGCAGTGGTCCCCAACCACCGGGCCACGGACCGGTACCGGGCCGTGGGTCATTTTGTACCGGGCCATACAGAAGGAAAAAAAAACTTTTATTTTGAAAAATCTCCAAAATCTCTCCACCACATCTGTCAATGATTTATGGAGCCCCGGAGGGGACAAGGGGATTTCTTTTTCCTTTTGCGTTCCCTCGCAATAGTTTTGCGTTCCCTCGCAATAGTTTTGCGTTCCCTTGCAATAGTTTTGCGTTCCTTCGCAATAGTGTTACCTCACAGACAACAGCAACAATGTAACAGACACCCGTATTTGAGGTTCATGTGTCACGAATGACATCATGCAGGAGTTTGTGACTTGGCGCTATTTAAATAAACTGAATTGCAGTGGTGGGCACTGGTAATACAAAAATTAGTTCCACTATTTCTAAAGCGCTTATTAATTTATTTAGGTCCGCAATTTCAAAGACGCTTATGTCTTAGGAAAACTGTCGGAAGCTAAATTTTAAAGCGCTAGTTCAATTCAACACTTGGTAGCCAGCAGATTTGATGGCGAATTACTTTTTTAAATCCAGCAGATTTGACCATTTCGTGAAACGGTTAAACTCAGGAACCCTTGTGCTATAAAGTCAGCTAAGAAATGTTTTTTTTCTCAGCAAAGAAATAATTGTTTTTACCGTGTTTTCTTGTAAAGTCCTTCGTGTGGGCTCGCTTCTGTGGCTGACCGCCATTTTGAGCAGGGCAAATGAGGCGCTGACGCGTCGCGTAGGCCGCTGAGAAACATCCATAAGTTCACCCTCCATGTTAAAAACTCTTCATCTGACTATTCTAAAACAAGCAATAAGGCTGCAGAGTAACACACTGGCTGCTAACTTCTATATAGAGAGAGCACTCTCTCTAGCCAATAGGGCCCCTTAGGGCGGAAACTGCTTTTTTTTCACGGACCACATCCGGCGCTGACCGGATGTGGTCCTTGAGCAGTCGTCCAATTGATTTAAGAGCCCGTAAATAAGTTTTTTCGTTTTTACTGATAGATAATTAGTTATTAGCTGATAGATAATTACTGATAGATAATTAGTTATTAGCGGTACTGCATTTGAAATAAAAATAGCGCAAATCCGCTTATGAATTATAAAAGTTAGTCAATCCGCTATAGCGCTAACAAATTGTTTAGGTCCGCTATCAACGGATTAGCTGTTGCGTTTTCTTGTTCACCGGCGACGTTTCACTGCACTAAAACCATAGATATACGGTAGGATCTGTGTTCGGATATTCCCGTAAATGAACTGCAATGATCCTTAAAAAATCCCAAAATCCAGATACTTATCTTCGGCAGATCCCAAAAAAATGTGGCTGTTATTCGTCAAGGGACTGCCAAAGATAAATATCCAGATTTTGGGATTTTGGGATTTTTTAAGGATCATTGCAGTCCATTTACAGGAATATCCGAAAATATAAGTATAAGTACGGATACGGAGATATACGACATCAGATCCTACCGTATATCTATGGTTTTAGTGCAGTGGATCTCGTTCAGCACTCATGTTAGAAACCACACTTCTTCCGTCAGATAGCTGTAGCTTCTTTATTACAAGTGGCACATGTATCAACTCTTCTTCTACAGCAGATCTAGAACAGCGCTACTTACACACACAAGAAACTCACTGCCCCTAGTGGACAACAACAATATAACATGCACACAAAATAACTCAGCAATAACATAGGATGAGAACATATTCCAACACCCCCCCTTGTTCTCATCTTCTTTACCTTCTAAAACTTATTGTCCAAAAAACCATCTTTTGAATTTCAAAAGTTTTGTCTTTGATGCAGGTTTGGTTAAGATGTCAGCCAACATATTTTCAGATGAACAGTACACCACTTTGATCTTTTCCTCTCTTAGTGCATCACGTATAAAATGATACTTCACATCAATGTGTTTGGATCTCTGTCTGTTCACAGGGTTTTTACACAATGCAATGGCTCCTTGGTTATCACCATGAAGCAGTGTGCAGCTGTACTTCTTGTTATCAATGCCATTTAAAAGTTGACATAAATACAGGCTTTCTTGTGTAGTAGCTGTTAACCCAATGTACTCAGCCTCACATGTGGAAAGAGCCACAGTTGGTTGTTTCTTGGATTTCCAGGAAATGGCTGGACCTTGTGGTGTTAAACTGAAACAATAACCCGTGGTGCTGCGTCTGTCCTCCACTGAGGATGCCCAGTCCGAGTCACTGTAAGCTATAAGTTTCAAGTCTTCCTTGTTCTTCTTGAAATTTAATTCGTAGTCACTAGTACCTTTTAGATACCTTAAAACATGTTTAGCGTTTATTAAATCCTCTTTCATAGGTTTAGCTAATGTCTGGGAAAGTTTGCTTACTATCCAACTGATGTCTGGTCTGGTGCAGGTCATAGCATAGATCAGACTACCTACTATCTCACGATAGTTCGTAGGATCTACTACATTTGTTTTGTCGCTCTCATGATTTTCTTTGTGATCGAGCTTTGGTTCACATGGGGTGGATCTTGGTTTGCAGTCTAGCATCCCATATTTTTCTAACACTTTTAGGATGTATTTCTCTTGGCTCATTTTTATTCCATCTTCTCCTTGTTCAAAATGTATACCTAAAAAGTTTGATATTTTTCCTAAGTCCTTCATGTTAAACTTTGATTTCATTGTTTCTTTGAAACTGTCCAAAATCTCAATGCTGCTAGCAGCGATGATCAGGTCATCCACCCAAATGAGCACGATAACCATGTCATTTTCTGTTTGTTTTCTGTACACACAATGATCAACTAGATTTCGTTCAAAGTTGTCTTGTTCAAGATGATCGTTCAAGAGTTTGTACCAATTTCTCCCTGATTGTTTTAATCCATACAAGGACTTCTTTAATTTATACACACATTTCTGTCCTGTTTCTGTTTGTTGTTCAAACCCCTCTGGTTGATCCAAGTAAATTTCTTCCTCATTTGGGGCATGTAAATAAGCTGTTTTGACATCCATCTGATGTACTTTGAGGTCGTTCTGAACTGCTATCTGCATTAATGCTCGCACTGATGTTATATTAGCTGTTGGTGCAAAAGTTTCATGGTAATCTATACCTTCTGTTTGGCTGTAGCCTTTAGCTACAAATCTTGCTTTGAAAATCTCTTTTCCTTCATTTTCTTTAATTGTATATACCCATTTTCCTCCTACTGAGTTCCTGCCTTCTGGTAGAGCGCTCAGTTCAAATGTTTCGTTTTCTTTGAGCGAGTCAGTTTCATCCCTCATGGCTTGTCTCCATTTTTCTGCATGTGGTGACTTTTGAGCCTCACTGAATGTTTGAGGGACACCAAATACAGCCCTGTAACAATGATCAACATTTATTTGTGTCGCATCTGATTGGTAATCTTCGAGGTATTTTGGGGGTCTTCTCTCTCTTTTTGGATAACGATCGCTTTGCTTTGTTTGAGTTTGTTCATGATTAGTTTGTTCATCATCAATTTTACTCTCAGTGAGATCATCTGAAAACTCTCCATCTTGAGTTTCCTGAAGAGTAACTTCCTCTTTGTCACTTGGGGTGACATTTTGGGTAACATCCTGAATTAATGGTGTTACATCCTGTCTATTTGCCTGCATTGGGTATCTGTCACTCTGGATCCCTTGCTCCCAAACACCTGTCTGTGTTTGTTGGTCAACACCATTTTCTTTGATAAACTTTACCAGCCTGTGTCTGGAAACTTTTCTCATCTGTGGATGGTACACTAAATAAGCTGGGCTGTTCTTGTTGTACCCTAAAAACAGTCCCCTTTCTCCTCTTGAGTCTAGTTTCTTGTGTTGGTTGTTGTATGAGTAACATTCTGATCCAAATACCCACATATTTGAAAGATTTGGTTTTCTTCCTGTCATCAAGAAATATGGGGTGTTTTTGGTTCTGTTACTGTAACATCTGTTGCGAATGTGGGCAGCACACTGAATGGCATATGGCCACAGTTCTTTAGGTAATCCCTTTTCTGATAACATACATCTTCCCATTTCAAAAAGCGTTCTCCATTGTCTCTCTGCTTTTCCGTTTTGGTGTGGGGAGTATGGTGATGATGTTTCATGTCTAATGCCTTTATCTCTGAGTAGTGTTTGAAAGTCGTTACATGTGTACTCAGTACCATTGTCCGACCTAAAACACATAACGTTCCCATATATAAATAAAGGTTGAATGAATGAATGAAAATATTTTGCCCAGTCTGCCAGAAACTTTTTTGTCGCTTCAGTCGCTTCACTTTTGTTTTTCAGAAAATAGACTGCAATAGCTCCCGAGAAGTCATCTGTAAAGGAAATAACATACCTGTGTCCTTCTAAGCCTGTAGGGTCAACAGGTCCTGACAAATCAGTATGGACCAACTCTAGTGGCTTGCTTGTTCTAACATCTGACTCCTTGTTTCTGTTGTTAATAAATTTCCCTTCTGTACAGGTGTTACATTCCATTTTGCTGTTGTCAGTGATTTTCATTCCCTCTACCACATTTTGTAATTTCATAACATCAGTCATGTTACAATGTCCTAATATTTCATGCCATGTTTTCAGGTCACAAGCTAGCTTAACTTTATCATTGTTGGTTATGTCATTTAAGTTTTCCTCAATGTATCCTTCATCATTATTTTTCATCCTCAGGTAATACAGTTTCTCATGAACCTCAATAGGGAACACAGTACCATCTTTACCCAGCAGTTCATTTTGTCCATCTGTGAATGTTACACTGGCTCCATTTGCTGTAGCTGATATCACAGAAAATATGCTCTGTGGGTAGGATGGGATGAGTAAAGCATTTTTCAGAGTAATTTTAACATACCTCCCCTTTGAGTTCAACAGTTCAATTCGTGCGTCGCCACGCTTCAGTGCAACGTTGTTCATCTTCTTTCCATCTGCCAGTTCCATGTAGTGTCTGCTTGGATCAAAAGTCTTGTCAATTCTCGTGAACAGCTCTTCATCAGTAATGATGTGTGATGTTGCTCCACAGTCCACCATTATTCCATTTTGCTTGATGTTGCGAGGCAGATGATTCCAGCTGGCTTTGGACACCATGGCCCAGTCCTCTTCATGGTTGTCCTACATGTCTGACGTCTGCTTGGCCTCATCTTTTCGTCTCGGTCCTCTTCTGCATGTCTGGTCACTGTGGGTTGTGCTTCTGTGGTAGCTGCACCATTTTGGCTCGGCCTTTTGGCGGCAGTCTCTGGCCATGTGTCCGTGCAGGCCGCAGTTGTAACAGTTTAGAGGCGCAGCCTTTTGGCAGCAGTCTCTGGCCACGTGCTCGCGCAGGCCGCAGTTGTAACAGTTTAGAGGCGCGGCCTTTTGGCGACAGTCTCTGGCCACGTGCTCGCGCAGGCTGCAGTTGTAACAGTTTAAAGTTGTCATGTCCACTTTCATTACATTATCTGCCTTTAGGTTGCTTTCAAACTTTTCTGTCTCTTCATAGCTTCGGAGTCTGCTCTTGAACTGGGTGAACGTCAATTCTTCACTGCTCTGTGTCGTATGAATAGCAAAAGGCTTGTATGATTCTGGCAGTCCCTTCAGAATCATTGCTATTATTAGCCCGTCGCTAATAACCTCTTTTGCATTTCTCAGAGACGTTATTGCTTTTTCAGCACGTAAAACATAGTCTGTCACTGTTTCGCCGGGTTCTTTTAATAAGGACGTGAGCTCTGTGTAAAGGGCGATGATCCTGGGCTTACCCTGGCTGGCGTAATGGCCGCGTAGTATCTGCAGAGCTTTCTTCCCATCGTCGGCAGCATCTCTCATGACCAACGACAGACTCTTATCATCGAGGGTCTGTATTAGTTCTGCGTAACATTCCGCGTTTTTCTCTTCGTCTGGGTCTGCAGATAAGATGGTGTCTTTTAGGCCTAGCGTTCTTAGATAAGCCAGGAACTTTACCTCCCAAAGTTCGTAGTTGTTTTCGTCTCAGTTGAAAACGAGTCTGTCCCACCGTCCTCCCGTGCGGCGTCTGGGCCCATAACCTGTTGCGTTTTCTTGTTCACCGGCGACGTTTTCTCGTTCAGCACTCATGTTAGAAACCACACTTCTTCCGTCAGATAGCTGTAGCTTCTTTATTACAAGTGGCACACATAGATATCATATATAACACTAGATACCCCATAGCCTGCTCCGGCGCAGGATTTAGGGCGGCCATCTTGGAGTTGTCACCCTCAAACCTTGCTGCACCAAAACAACAGAGATGCCTCCGCATTGCTCGGCTTATTCGTGTTCAAATCGGAAAACTGTTGATGTCAGGGACCGGGGGATAACTTTTCACAAGTAAGATGAACATATTATTGTTAGTATTTTGTGAATGTAATATTACTGTACTGTATTTATGCCCACCATATATATGTATGCTGTATATATATGTGTGTATATATATATATATATATATATATATATATATATATATATATATATATATATATATATATATATATATATA
>JBBPBX010059376.1:0-21788 GCA_038048925.1 Garcialebias charrua
ATTTAAACAACTTTAAAATTTACAGCTTTGAAATTCATAGTTAATTAAAACTTTTGGGTGTTGTTATTTATAAGAAGCTGACATAGAAATCTCATGTAAATTACTTAAGAATAAAAACATCAATTGCATTACTACTTCTTTCGGCTTTTCCCTTTTCAGGGGTCGCCACAGCGAGTCATCCTCCTCCACCTCACTCTGTCCTCTGCATCCTCTGTCCTCACTCCAACTACCTTCATGTCCTCTCTAACTGCATCCATATATCTCCTCTTTGGCCTTCCTCTGTGTCTTTTTCCTGGCAGCTGCATTTCTAACATCCTTCTACCAATATACCCACTGTCCCTCCTCTGGACATGTCCAAACCATCTCAGTCTGGCCTCCCTAACTTTATCTCCCAGTTGTTCAACATGTGCTGTACCTCTGATGATCTCATTCCTGATCTTATCCATCCTTGTCACTCCTAAGGAGAACCTCAGCATCTTCATTTCTGCCACTTCAAGTTCTGTCTCATGTCTTTTTGTCCATGTCTCTGTCTCCAGACCATACAACACTGTCTTGTAAACTTTTCCTTTGACCTTTGCTGACACCTTTTTGTCACAAATCACTCCTGAAACTTTTCTCCATCTGCTCCATCCTGCCTGGACTCTCTTACTGTATAAAGTAAAATAGTTTTTGAATGACAAAGTTTTGTATATATTGTATAATGTAATAATTGTTCCATATTTAATCTATTGTAATGAAGTTTGGGGAAAAGCATGCAAAACAATTACAAACCATGTTTTTATTTTACAAAAAAGACCTATAAGAATTATTAGTAGGAAGTGCTATGGTCACCCAACAAATAGATTATTTCATCAATTGAAATTATTAAAATGTTATGATTTGGTTGAACATAGTATTTTACAAGTCATGTATAAAACTCATAAAAATATTACCCCCAAATATTCAATTACAATTTGTTTTAAAAAAAAGAGTCATTATAACCTGAAGGGAATGTAAATGTTTGTAAAACCTTCATTTAGAACTAGTGTGAAGGAGCTGTGTTGTAAATCAGGAAACAGAATTGTGGAGTTGACTTGATTGATATCATCATAAACATTTATAAAACTATTTATGTTTTAAAAGATGATTAAAGTTGTTGGGAACGTATAATGCAGGTGAAGGATACCTGTTTTTTTTCCTCTTAGTTCAAAAGTGTCAAAAGCATCAGGCGACACACCTCTGTTGTCATCAGCTGTCAATAAAACAGAGTCTGCACGCACCTGAAAGAAAGAAAAAAAGAGTATCTAAATGGTAAATAATAAATTGATTTGTTATAAAACCGTGTGGTTTGCCCATAACACACTTGTTTTTTAATTACTTAAAATGTAAAATTTCTGATGTCGTATTCGCCCTACGTGTTATTCCAAATTCCACAACACTTGATGCCAATGATTCCAAACATAAACATAAGATTAATTTAAAAACTAATCTATGAGTAAACAGACCTCAGCGAGAAACGTTAGCATTAGCCTACGGTCAATTATTGTTAAACATACACGGAAGTTTATCAAATGTAATGATTTAATTACTTACTTGGAATATTAAATCAATGTTGTTGACGGTTAGATCATCAGCTCTCAATTAAATGCGTTGATTCCCTCTAAATAAGACAACGTATCCTTTTTACACTCAGAGGTCTTCATTTCCGGTTTAAGGTCCGAATGAATAACTTCAAAATAAAAGCTCGTCTTTGGTTTAACCGTTGCAGTTAAACAAACAAACAAAACAAAACGTACCCTTTTTTTATTTTTGGCAATTCCGTTTTTCTAATTTCGTTTTAAAAACGAAATAACGAAAAAACCGTTTAAAAACCGTTTTTGTAATTTCGTTTTAAAACGAAAAAACGGAATATCCAAAGCTTGTTTGGTTATTTGGTTTTTATTTTGAAACGGAATAACGAAAGAACGAACCATACACGGATTATTATTACACTATTTATTTTAAAATTGAAACTTGTGTTACTGGCAGAGCTGGAAGAGATGCAGAAGGAGAGACACAGAGGGAGGCAGAAGAGGATGAAGATGATAACTATGTAAGTTTTGTTTTTTGTAATGAAAGATGATAGATTGCATGGATTATTACACTATTTTAAAATTGAAACTTGTGAATTACAAGTTATGGTTAGGTCAATAATTTCAGATGCCTCCTGTAAAGCAGCAAAAAGAGACAGCCCTAGAAGAACTTTTTGAGGAAGAGACAGAAGTCCAACTGTATAGAAGCCTTTCACCCATTCCAACCATGGACAGCCCCTTAATAATGTTAATTAGGAATTATTTTTTCATAAAAGTTCTATTTTTGTTCTGG
The DNA here is from genome assembly GCA_038048925.1 of Garcialebias charrua. Taxonomy (NCBI): domain Eukaryota; kingdom Metazoa; phylum Chordata; class Actinopteri; order Cyprinodontiformes; family Rivulidae; genus Garcialebias; species Garcialebias charrua. Next base: position 2,344 of record JBBPBX010059376.1, read on the forward strand.
TGAAAGAGCATTAAATACTTCATGCACACAAATGGTGTACTATATTTTTTGCCTAACCCAATGCGAATTGATAACAGAATTGATAAGGAATTGAATCGATAAATGATATAGATAAAGGAATTGATATTGATAATTTCTTAACAATTCCCATCCCTAGTTATTAATGAGGGACACGCAATGTCCAAGCAGTAATCAGACAGCACGTGACCTCCTTCTCTGTGTTGATCCAGGTCTGTTTTCAAACAAAATTCTCCCAACGGGTGAAACACAGACCCCGGTCTGTTTATCTGGTGCCGACGCTCCATTAAAGCCAAGGACCGGTAAACTGGACCACTCCAGGAAACGAATTGGAGTCAGGAGATCTGCTCGTTTAAAAAACTCGCAGTCTCACAGCCCTATGACCCCAAACTTGGAGGGGGAAAATAGACTTTCTGCTCCAATCCTGTCTAATAAGGATGACAGGTTACACCTGCCCTCAATTACCCCTGAGCAGAGTAGCCTGGGGGCACACCGGCAAGGAGGCCTTCTTCCCATCTTGGCTGACTCCCAGGGGTTCACAGCCTCTATGTCACCAGAAGGGGCAGTCCAGCCACTTAGGCCAGGGACTGTCAAAAGTCTCAGCTTGTTGGCAGAAAAGAACAAGTTGATAGCGTCAGGCCTGCCGGAAAATGTGGTAAAAACCATACAAAGTGCCCGTGCTGTGTCAACACAGTCTCTATACGCACAGAAGTGGCGTACTTTTGAAGCCTGGTGCTCAAAAAGAAATATTATTTCTTATGCATGCGACTTGGCTCAGCTCCTGACTTTTCTTCAGGACTTACTGGAAAAGGGTTGTTCTTATTCAACGATTAAAGTTTTCCTATCAGTTATTTCAGCCTGTCACGAAGGCTGGGGACACAGGACACCTGGAGCATATCCAATCATAATAAGATTTATGAAAGGTGTACTTCGGACTAGACCACCCAGCAAGATCCTGACCCCTGGTTGGGATCTTGGCCTGGTCCTGGGGGCTCTCTGTGACCCCCCCATTTGAGCCACTGAGCGAGATTAAGATAGATTTATTATCTTATAAAACAGCTCTACTCCTGGCACTTTGCTCGGTGAAACATGTGGGTGACCTCCATGCATTGCCTGTACATCCAATGTGTACCAGATTCGCCTCTGATGGGTCAAAGGTCACCTTAAGGCCTAATCCCGCATACACTCCCAAGGTCTTGACTTTGAACCACAGGAGTCTAGACTTTGATCTCTCCTCCTTCCCACCTGCTGCTGTCCTTACTCAGGAACAGGAAAGGTTGAAGGCTCTCTGCCCTGTGAGAGCTTTACGCACTTACATGCAGAGAACAGCTGAATGGAGAAAAACAAACCAACTGTTCATCTGCTTTGCAGCACCTGCTAACGGGAAGGCCCTATCAAAACAACGCCTCTCACATTGGGTGACTGAGGCCATTAAAATGGCGTACAGTAGCAAAGGTCAACAGGTGCCCTCTGGAGTGCACGCTCACTCCACTCAGGGTTGGCCACTTCCTGGTTATTATTCAAGGGTGTACCAGTTGCAGACATCTGCGCTACAGCGAACTGGAGCTAATTAAACACTTTTGCAAAGCATTACAGTTTGTATGTTACTGCGTGTGACGTCACTCAGGCTGTCCTTTCTAACACACAGTAGAAAGTAGCCTTGAGATGCCTGCTGGTCAAAGGCAGACATTCACTCTAGCATGCATTTTACTGAGCATTTCAAGGGCGTGAATGGATTATGTTCCCATAGCAAATATGTTGCACCGAGAGACCAGACTGAAAGGGAACTGAAAGTTATGCACCATAACTTCTTCTTCCGGCACTCGGCAAGGCAGGTCGCATATCTTTCTGCTCTTCCCTCCCTAAGTTTTTCCTACTCCCTGCTTGCTTTTCGTCTCGTCTGCGACCCTTCAGCGCTCACTCGAACCAATATGGAATTAATCAATTGGGCTGTTTCTTCAATGGATAAGATTTTTTCCACGAAGCGGACCGTGTCAGGAGAAGCTGTCTGTCCCTCCGACACACACGCGGCTGGATACGTGCTGGACTCGTGGGGTCAGTGGCAGCCCATGTGTCTGTCCGTTCTGAGTGTCGAAGACGTGGAGGATTTGTGGATTATTGGATTATTGGTAGCAACTGCTCTGTTTTTTGGCGTAACCGGAGTTGTTTGTTATCGGAAGCTGAGGGAGGCTTCGGCGGCTATCAGAGCGCTGTCGGGACTGCCTGATCAGCAAAATTCTCTGAACCGGGTCGTGGGCTCCTCATCCCAGCTGCTGTATGAGCTCAATCGCACGATTGGTGCAGTGGTGGACCACCGTGCACCTGCTGTCCGTTTTGGGACTTGTTTGCAGCCACCCAGGATCGATCAAGGGACAGGTGGAAGCTCATGAAAGCGGGGCAGAGCAGAACCACATATTTGGATTTCTTTCGGCCATGAAACAGCACCCACAGACTTGGAGGCGGCAGTGGAAAAGAACACTGTGGTCTATTTGGATAACAAACGAAACATTATCTGGCTTCTGCACATGTCCTTGACAAGCGGGCTGTGGGAATCCATTCTCCTAGAGTGAGGAGTTGAAGAGCCCCCCCCCCCCCCTCCCCAGAGATTTCTGTGAGGCTTCGGATAACACCCAGCTGCACACCTGCTGAACTTTGTGTTTGTCTGAAATTAATCATGGACACAATCTCCTTGCCTGCCGTATTTCCTTTGTTATTGTACCTAAATGTGCTCTGATATGGTTTTTACTGAATCACGCGGTGTCTTGAAGACAAAATGTGATTCATCTTTTTTTAATATCAATGCTGTGAATCCCAGTGTTTCTGCCTGTTTTTCCTGCTTTTGACCTTCATCTGGAGACAGATTGGGCCTGGCCGCGCTAAGAGCATATCAATGTGTTGAATAAACATGTCGTGTGTTGATAAAACATATCGTGTGTTGATAAAACATGTAATATGCTTTGTTTTGCTGCAGCTTTTGCACTCATTTCTCTTCTGGATGCCTGCAATACATACTTACGTTGTAATCGGTGGAAATTGATGCAATGTTAATAAAACTCCTTGATTCCTTGATTCCTTGATTCCTTGATAACTCATGTTCCCTGAAGGAAGGGAACGAGGTGCAACATATCTGGCCCTTTTCAATGCTGAAAGCTCGGTGAAGTGCAATTTTGGAGAAAGATGGAGGGGCGTCAGCCGCTTAAGTACACAGGGGGCGGGGCCCCTGGCGCGGCGGTGACGCCCTAGCCGTAAAGGCGTGAGTATATTCCTTCAGGTAATCGCACGAGGGCGCAATTCCCATAGCAAGTATGTTGCACCTCGTTCCTTCCTTCAGGGAACATGAGTTATGGTGCATAACATTCAGATTTTGTTCCCTACTTTCAGAATTTTTAAATTATTTTTAATAGATTTATTTTACAAATCTTCATGACATTGAAGTGAATACCTTTTAACCACTTTTATTGTAGGCAGTGAGAGTGCGCATCATAAAAATATCTTCAAGTATTAAAGTGAGACATGTCAACATGTCAGTTTGCACTACTTCTCTCATATTTCCACTAATGTTTGTACTGTATTACATTACTGCCTATAGTCTTACTAATGTTTACATTCACTGTTTACATTTATTACTACTGTTTACATTTATTACTGTTTACATTTATTACTACTGTTTACATATACACTACTTTTTATATCTACCCTACTGCTGATGTATATATTCTTTTTACTGGCCTCATTGCATATGCCACTTTACCTCTATACCAATATCAACTTCCTCATACATATACTGTGTAAATTAACTTCATATTCTGCTTTGTCACTCTTTTACAAATGTCAATGCCAGAACCTTCATTATTTTATAGATATACTTTTTACACTTTTATACTACTATGCAAAAAACTCAGGACAGTATTACACTTTTATTATTTCATTTTATGCTTATGTTTATTAAATGTTTAGTGTTTTAGTGTTGGTGTAACTTTTCATACTTTTATACTACTATGCAAAAACTACTATGCAAAAACTCAGGACAGTATTACACTTTTATTATTTCATTTTATGCTTATGTTTATTAAATGTTTTAGTGTTTTTAGTGTTTTAGTGTTTAAATGGTTACTGTTGCACCGAGGGACTGAGAGAAACGCAATTTCAATCCTGTGTATGTCCTGTACATATTGCAGTTTTGACAATAAAGTTGACTTTGACTTTGACTGAAATGTGAAGAAATTCAGAAGGTTTGAAGGGGTTTATGAGATCAATCTGATGAGTACTGTATTTTTCGGTCTGTAAGTCATGTTTTTTTGCATAATTTGCATGCCTTGTGACTTATACCATACACAGAAGCCACTTATTTATGTTTCCCCCCATATTTATAAATTAAATTTTGGCTGAGATATGACCGTTTTCATTCATTCTGACATTGAACATATTGAACACTACCATTTTCAGTCACTAGATGGCACTCGAGTAGTATGGCCTGTATAGTGTCATGTAATAGGTGAAAGTGGCTATTAATGACACAATTGGCTTGCCGTAGCCTGCCACCTTCATCCAGCTCACAACCGTCAAATCAGCTTCATTTTGGTGCTCCGCCCAAGCAAAATGCAGCTAATTTGACCATTGAAGTGCGTTTATTAAACCGAGACACACCTTTACTATAATGTTGAGCAAATAAATAATTGTTTTAGGAGCTTATCTTGTTAAATTTTGAAGAAATGTGCAGCGTTTCTTTATCCTGATTTCCTCCCTCTGCGCGCTCCTGGAGCACAGAGGCAACAAATACTTTGGAAATGCAGTTGATTTTACCATTACAGTGCATTGGTTAAGCAAACGTAAGCAAACGACTGAGACACACCTTTACTATAAAGTCGAGCAAACAAATAATTGTTTTTAGATGGTTATCTTGTTAAATGTTGATGAAATGCACAGCCAGTCGTCCATCTGCACGCTCCCACTTCCACGAATCGGCTTTTGAAATGCAGCTGATTTGATCATCAATGTACATTTATTAAGGAAAAATTAAACGGAGACAAACCTTTGTTATAATTTCGAGCAAACAAACAATTGTTTTTAAGTGTTAATCTTGTTAAATTCCTGTTGAAGTCCTCCCATGCACGTTCCTGCAGCCGCCATTTGGCAGCCAATCGATTTTTGGCACAACACCGGCCCGCATTTTCTGGTTGTCAGCGGTGACGCATAATAGAAGCGACGTATACGGCGAAGCGACATATTTATGTCTTTTTTCCACTTTATTAGACATATTTGGACTGATGTGACTTCTACAGCAGTGTGACGTGTATGGCGGAAAATACGGTAGGTTTCATTATGCCGTCTGTTCTTTCTGCCTCTGCAGTTCATTCAGAAAAGAGGGGCAAGGCAGGATATTGTGACCAGACACTATCACTTTGTGTTTGTTGTGTTTTTTTTCTCGGGGTGAATGAAATAGCTACTTATCTAATGTAACTGCTTCAAAGCATGAGTGACATTCTGTGTAAGTTGTAAGAAAACTTGAAAAGGTAAAACAGAATTGGTGCACGGCCCCTTTAAGAAATAAAGTGGATGAGTTCCCCAATCTCTCCCCACTCTCAATGGGGGCACCGAGGCTTTGTTTAAAAACTGCATGCTCCAATCTGCAGCGAGATGCTGACATCAGCAGAAGCTGGGCTGGAGGGGGAGGGGGGGGGTGTCAGGTGGGGCTGAGGTCGCCACTCATCCACTGCTAAATGAAAACAGCATGTTAAGACCCTGCAGGCTCCTGAGGAGGAAAACAGAGAAGGAAGAAGGACAGGAAAAATAAAAAAATGAAACAACAACCTATCTTGCTCAGCAGATGCACACTCAGATTACAGAGTTTTTCCACTCAATAACAGATGAAACAGAAAGGAAATTGATCACACTGAACTGAAAATAAACTTGAAATTTACACGATGCGTGTGCTTCTGCAAAGAGAATCCTGTTTTGTCTTTATGGTAATTAACACTCCTAGTTCTAACATACTTTGTGGTCCTGCATGCTTAAAAGCCACTTAATTCGACTGAAAATGATTGGATTTGGTACCTGGATGATTGAGCATGAACTTTGTTGCATTGTCAGAAGTATTAAAATGAAACTATAGTCCCTCATTTATCGCGGGGTTAAGGTCTGGACCCTAGCCTGGCCCTTGCCTTCCTATGCAGCTCCGCTCAATTCTATTTTCCCTTCACTGCTCTGTCTGGGACTTCTCCCATAGAGAAGGATTTCTCCGGTAGATTTTTGACCGAACCAATCAGAGAACAGAAGGCGGAGTTTTTGGCCCCTAACCCACGCCTCCACCTGTTCCAGCGCGCAGCCAGCGAGCATCCGCATGTTCTCATTCAAAGCGATGCAAAGCGATGCAGGACTGTTTTATATGTGACACAAATGTATTAAATTCCCCTTCTTAATCCCTTATCTGGAGTTTTCTTTTGTTTTTTTGCCAAAAGTCAAGTGATCGCTCCCTCCTCCTCCTCTCCCTCCGCTGAGTGCAAATGAATGAGGAAATGGCTGAGGTTGTCACGAGAGAATTAAACTCGGGTTTTACGTTGCTGCCCGAGTCCCTGCAGATTTTCTGGTCTTCTGGTGTGCTGGACCAGCGCTCCATGGTTTTATTTTATTTTTTTAGAACGTTTTATTAACATATAAACACAGAATATGCAGCGGCAGCGAGAGAAAATGCAGCAGGAGGCGGAGCTGAAGTCAAGTTCAGCAGACCACGGGGGAGCAGCCATATATGGCTCTGAGGGGGAGGGAGCAGAATGCTTTTCCCTGTTCAAAATTTTTCTAAGATCCAATGGTTTTGTTCCTCAGCAGAGGCCACGCCTCCAGCAAGAATCGGTTCTCTATAACAGAAAGTCCAGACCCTAGTACGAAGCGAAGTGAAGGACAAGGGTCTGGTTTTAACCAGGCTATCTGGACCCCAGCAACATGTGAACATTTTCAAAGTAGGGACATTATATTTATTGTATTATTTATATATATATTAAGGCTTTATGAACCCTGCCCACACTTTTGCAAAACTTAACGCTCTAAAAGAGCTCAGAATGTCATAGTTTCAGCATGCCTCCTGCTGCTTTCTGCCATCTGTCAGCGCTCTTGGCCATGCCCACTTCTCCTCTACAGAGAGGAGATCCTGACACGCGGCAGGAGGAAGCTTCTCCTGCAGTGTGGGATGCACAAAAGTGCAGAAGGTGCTATATAGTTTTAAACAATTTATTTTAAATAACAAATCCATGTCGATCGTGTGGCTCATCCATCAATCAGCCATTTGTGTGTCATGTCCACTCTTACTTTGAAAAACCGCAATAGAGCGAGTTCGCAAAAAAAAAAAAAAGGAACCGCAAGCAAAGTAGTGAGGGACTACATTGAATTTCAAGTTGGAAAGCAAAAGTTCATCTGTGCAGCTGGACAGTAAAGGGTTAATCCTTCACAAAGCTTCTCAAGCCGGAGCAGAAATGTGGGGGTGGCAGAGAGCCGCAGGTGGCAGAGAGCTGAAATCATGACACAGCAGGAGAGAGCTGCTCCCTGCACCTATAATGATTTAACAGGTGCTAAATCATTTAAAATACAGGTAGTCCCCGAGTTACGATGGAGTTCCATTCCTGCGCCCCGTCGTAACCCGGATTTCGACGTAAGTCGGAAAACACATACACACTGGCTGCCCCATATACACGTACATGTACGGTACTGTACAGTTACCAAGCACTTAGCCTATCCTAACACAGTACCTACTACATAATTATCAAAAAACACATACTGTACATTTGGAGCCATAATGAAGGAAAAAAAGAGTTAATTTCTTACTGGGAGCTGGTGAAGCCTTCTTCCGCCTGTTAGCATGTTAGTTCGTTGCACGTCCAAGCTCTGCAGCTTCCTGCTGCTTCATGCAGTCCATAGCGTTTACAGCAAGGTCTGTTAGCATGTTAGCTCGTTGCACCTCCGGTCCAGCTTGCTGTTTCTGCCGTCTGGTGACACCGTACACCCGTCCACCTCCATGCACCTTTTGTTTACGACATAAAACCGCCATCAGCTCTGTCACTCTGCCGTATTCCGTTGTAAAACCACCGTCAACCTCTGTCCAGTAAGGTCTCCACCTCCACTGCTTTGCTGTTTCTGCCGTGAAACTCAGTCCAGAGCGGGTCTCTCTCTGTGTTTTTCCGCTGCGTCAAGCTACTGCTACTTCTACCGTCAAACAGGAACTACAACCGGAACTGGCTTTTCAAAAAAAAAAAATTTCATGAGATGCGTGACATAACCACGAAACGTCGTAACTCAAGACCGTTGTAACCCAAGGACTACCTGTAATTTAGTTTGAATAAACAATCCACGCCGTTCTTGCGGCTCATCCATCAATCAGCCACTTGTGTGTCATGTCCAATCTTATTTTGAAAAACCGCAAAAGCGCGAGTCCGCAATAGTGGAACCGCAAAGTATAGAGGGAGTACTGTATTACAAAATTTTACTCACCAGCTCTGCAGGACAGCAGCTCGGTTCCGGTTGGTCGGGCTCTGTTCCAGTTCTGCAGACCTACCCTGCAGTGACGAAGCCCACAATGTTTTAAACTCTTAAATCTACGTCATTTTTGCAACATGCATATATGTACTGTACAGTAACTAACTACCGGTACTAAATTTTACTCACCAGCTCTGCAGAACAGGAGCTCGGTTCCGGTCTGTCTCTGTTCCTTTTCGGCAGACTTACCCTGCCGGACATACCCTGCCTGTTCTGGTTGGCTCTGCTTTTGGAGGGAGCCGGACCTTGGGATGGCCAGCATGGGACCACACGGTGGTCGAGATCAAGTTCAAATCTGGAAGGGGTAGTCCCAGTGGGCTCTGGAGAGAGCGCCTTACCTCCAGGAGGCGCCTCCCTGCTCGGAAGGCCTTATGGGCTGGCCGGCGGAACTCAGATTCATCGATAAGTGTGGAGGTCCGGTTCTGATCTGGTTCCCGGTCGCTTCCGTGTGGCTCTCTGCATCCAATGGGCGCCAAAGTCACAGTATGAATAAGGTCCAAACTTTTTCTGATCAGATCAAAACTCTCCCTCCATTTCAGCAGAATGCAGTGGGGCTTCTGGGTGGGGCACTGTTGGCTTCTGGGAAATGTTGTCCTTCTGAGTGGCAATACAATACCGGCTTATTGAAAGAAAACTACAAAATGATGGCACCTGCCTGATGTTTTTTTTTCCATTAACTTTTTTCTGTATCCCGTACTGTTCCAATCACGTGAGTGATATTAAAGTTGACAATCGTGTGTCGTGTACTTTTGTTGTCCTCGTGTACAATCTTACTTTGAAAAACCGCAAAAGAGCGAGTCCACAAACATCAAACGGTGAAGTAGCGTGGGACTACTGTACTACACTTTCCTCCCAGGTCCTGAGACAGTCAGTCAGCAGGATGCGTCCCTGCTGTGGTGATGAATTCAGCAGTCATGGCTGAAGCTGGAACACTGTGACCCGACATTCACCCAATAACCACAAACAGACTGCAGGTGTTGTTCAGGAAAGCTCTACAATACGTGAAGTGACACACACTCTGTGACTCTGTTATAAGCTGAGATGAACTAGAGCAATTTCAAAGCATTCATTTTCCCTCTCAGAGAGGTGTACAGGGCAGAGTGTCATGATGAATGAGTTATCTTTGCCAGTGAGACCAGCTTTGCAAGTCAACTTCAGGTCAGTGGAGCGGCAGCGTGTGGACGGGCTGCAAAGTGATGAAAGGCAGGAATAACCACAGACATTACCCACTTCATCAGAAGCCTCTCAGGTTCACAAGATAGACTGGTCTGTCTGCTGCAGCAGGATGCTAACCAAACTGGGTTGCAGTTGCTTCTGCAGAAAATGTGCTCGTGCTGGCACGTGTTCAGGAGCACTGTTAAGCCTTTGTGGCCACAGAGAGTGTTTTTTTTACACCGGCACCCTGTTCAACCTCTGGCTGCCAAGACTGATGAACTTTTTGTCACCTTTTGTCTCTCAACACAAGATGTGTTCAAACTTGTCCAATGGCGGCTTGTCCACTGGGGCAGGTGGGGTGCAGCCTCACCTAACAAATTAATTTGTTCCTCCTAATAAAAATTTTAAATAATTGAGCTTGTTGTTTTGTTTTGTGTGATTTTTAGCTATTTTGACCATTTTAAATAGAATTTTAAATGTTTTTTAGAGATTCATTCTCAGTTTTTTACTTATTTTTCTGTTATAAGGTGCCACCGTTCAGTGCACCACGTTCATCAAGCTGATCGGAACATGTCCAGTGACACGAACAGCCAGCTTCAATATTTGGGGCGTCTGATTTTCTGCCCTGTGACACATTCATTTGGTTTTAGTTCATAAATACGACCACAAACACTTGACCTGATGTGAGTCACACACACACACACACACACACACACACACACACACACACACACACACACACACACACACACACACACACACACACACACACACACACACACACAGGTTTGTCAATGTGGTTTAGCCGGACTTTTTCGCCAAACCCGCCCGAAGGTGTAATACGGGGTCTACCCCTTCCCGAGGTCCTAGCGACCTGGGACCAAGCTCAGTGCACTCTAAAAATTTTGAAAAAAATTTGGGTCCCTTTAGCTTTCCGATAGGAGCTTCACAGCACGTTTTACCACCCAGACTCCAGTGTGGTTTACAAGGACGTCAAAAAATGTGGTTTATGAGGACAAACATGCATTATGGGGTCTTTAAAGGGACATTTAAACTCCGCCTACTTAACATAAAATTAACATAAAACACACAAATGTGACAGGACACTGCATTAGGAGAACAGTTTTTTGAACTGCTTTTATTAAACAAATTATGCACATACTTTATTTACATTCACTAAAAAAACTTCAATAACAAAATCTTCAAATGTTTAAAATAAAATAAAACTTAAATGTTTCAAATAAAAAAATTAAAACTTAAATTCTGGTGACATATTTACATTATTATAAAACATATCAACATTTACATATTTCTAAAACAAATTTTTACTTTTTCTGCAGGGTTAATCACAACACAATGTAAAGTACAGGTGATCCCCGACTTACGAGCGATGAAAGACTTCTGAGATGACATATTTACATATTATAAAACATTAACATTATAAACCTGAACATATTTCTAAAACAAAATTTACTTTATTTACAAGGTTCATCACAACACACTGTAAAGTACAGGTGATCCCCGACTTACGAGCGACGAAAGACTTCCTCAGTCTGAGATGCTGTATTCAGCTCAGTCTTATAAAGACTTCCTCAGTCTGAGGTGCTACATTCAGCTCAGTCTCATAAATAGCACCCTCTCAAAGTGGATCAAACAGTTTGCTGATGACAGCCAAAACCAGCTGCTCATATGATCACATGATTAGGCTGATGGTCCTCATTGATCATGTGAGCAACTGGTTTTGGCTGTCATCAGGAAGTCTTTATTTATAAGACTGAGCTGAATGCATCTCAGACTGAGGAAGTCTTTCGGATGAAAGACTTCCTTAGTCTGAGATACTGTATTCAGCTCAGTCTTATAAATAAAGACTTTATGATGACAGCCAAAACCAGTTGCTCACATGATCAAGGAGGACCATCAGCCTAAACATTGCCCATTTGCTACATCCATTCATTATCTTTACCCGTTTCTTCCATTTTGGGTCACGGGGGTCGCCGGTGCACATATCCAACAATCACAAGGACAAGTCTCCAGTCCATCACAGGGACACGTGGACAAGTCACCAGTCCATCACAGGGACACCTGGAAAGGTCTCCAGTCCATCACAGGGACAGCTGGACAAGCCACCAGTACATCACAGGGACACGTGGACAAGTCTCTAGTCCATCACAGGGACACGTGGACAAGTTTCCAGTCCATCACATGGACACCTGCACAAGTCTCCAGTCCATCACAAGGACACGTGGACAAGTCACCAGTCCATCACAGGGACACCTACACAAGTCTCCAGTCTATCACAGGGACACCTGGACAAGTCTCCAGTCCATCACAGGGACACGTGGACAAGTCACCAGTCCATCACAGGGACACATTTACAAGTCTCCAGTCCATCATAGGGACACATTTACAAGTCTCCAGTCCATCACAGGGACACATTTACAAGTCTCCAGTCTATCACAGGGACACATTTACAAGTCTCCAGTCTATCACAGGGACACATTTACAGGTCTCCAGTCTATCACAGGGACACATTTACAGGTCTCCAGTCTATCACAGGGACACATTTACAAGTCACCAGTCCATCACATGGACACATGGACAAGTCTCCAGTCCATCACAGGGACAACTGGACAAGTCTCCAGTCCATCACAGGGACACCTGGACAAGTCTCCAGTCCATCACAGGGACACCTGGACAAGTCTCCAGTCCATCACAAGGACACATGCACAAGTCTCCAGTCCATCACAGGGACACATTTACAAGTCTCCAGTCCATCATAGAAACACCTACACAAGTCACCAGTCCATCACAGGGACACGTGGACAAGTCTCCAGTCCATCACAGGGACATCTGGACAAGTCACCAGTCCATCACAGGGACACATTTACAAGTCTCCAGTCCATCATAGGGACACATTTAGAAGTCTCCAGTCCATCACAGGGACACATTTACAAGTCACCAGTTCATCACAGAGACACGTGGACAAGTCTCCAGTCCATCACAGGGACACGTGGACAAGTCACCAGTCCATCACAGGGACACCTGCACAAGTCTACAGTCCATCACAGGGATACATGGACAAGTCTCCAGTCCATCACAGGGACACGTGGACAAGTCACCAGTCCATCACAGGGACACGTGGACAAGTCTCCAGTCCATTACAGGGACATGTGGACAAGACTCTAATCCATCACAGGGACACGTGTACAAGTCACCAGTCCATCACAGGGACACCTGGACAGGTCTCCAGTCCATCACAGGGACAGCTGGACAAGCCACCAGTACATCACAGGGACACGTGGACAAGTCTCCAGTCCATCACAGGGACACGTGGACAAGTTTCCCATCTATCACATGGACACCTGCACAAGTCTCCAGTCCATCACAAGGACACGTGGACAAGTCACCAGTCCATCACAGGGACACCTGCACAAGTCTCCAGTCTATCACAGGGACACGTGGACAAGTCTCCAGTCTATCACAGGGACACCTGGACAAGTCTCCAGTCCATCACAGGGACACGTGGACAAGTCACCAGTCCATCACAGGGACACATTTACAAGTCACCAGTCCATCATAGGGATACATTTACAAGTCTCCAGTCCATCACAGGGACACATTTACAAGTCTCCAGTCTATCACAGGGACACATTTACAAGTCTCCAGTCCATCACAGGGACACATTTACAGGTCTCCAGTCTATCACAGGGACACATTTACAAGTCACCAGTCCATCACATGGACACATGGACAAGTCTCCAGTCCATCACAGGGACACCTGGACATATCTCCAGTCCATCACAGGGACACCTTGACAAGTCTCCAGTCCATCACAGGGACACCTGGACAAGTCTCCAGTCCATCACAAGGACACATGCACAAGTCTCCAATCTATCACATATACATACATATATACATACATATATATATATATATATATATATATTATATATATATATATATATATATATATATATATATATATATATATATATATATATATATATATATATATATATATATATATATATATATATATGTGTGTGTAGGGACACATTTACAAGTCTCTAGTCCATCATAGGAACACCTACACAAGTCACCAGTCCATCACATGGACACATGGACAAGTCTCCAGTCCATCACAGGGACACCTGGACAAGTCTCCAGTCCATCACAGGGACACGTGGACAAGTCACCAGTCCATCACAGGGACACGTGGACAAGTCTCCAGTCCATCACAGGGACATGTGGACAAGTCTCTAATCCATCACAGGGACACGTGGACAAGTCACCAGTCCATCACAGGGACACATTTACAAGTCTCCAGTCCATCATAGGGACACATTTAGAAGTCTCCAGTCCATCACAGGGACACATTTACAAGTCACCAGTTCATCACAGGGACACATGGACAAGTCTCCAGTCTATCACAGGGACACGTGGACAAGTCACCAGTCCATCACAGGGACACCTGCACAAGTCTCCAGTCCATCACAGGGATACGTGGACAAGTCTCCAGTCCATCACAGGGACACCTGGACAAGTCTCCAGTCCATCACAGGGACACGTGGACAAGTCACCAGTCCATCACAGGGACACGTGGACAAGTCTCCAGTCCATCACAGGGACATGTGGACAAGTCTCTAATCCATCACAGGGACACGTGGACAAGTCTCCAGTCCATCTCAGGGACACGTGGACAAGTCACCAGTCCATCACAGGGACACCTACACAAGTCACCAGTCCATCACAGGGACACGTGGACAAGTCTCCAGTCCATCACAGGGACATCTGGACATGTCACCAGTCCATCACAGGGACACCTGCATAAGTCTCCAATCCATCACAGGGACATCTGAAACCTTTCAGCCTCTTTTCCCAATGATTTCAACCCGAGTGAAATGGCTGTAGAGCTTCTGTTCAACCGTTAACAAACCCATGGCATCATCTTCATGGAGCTTGGTGGTGTCACGCTCCACAAAACTTCGTAGGTGCATCTTTGAAACCTCTCCTGCTCGTCTACAATTGAACACAATGACCTGTGCAAGTGTAACTTTTGCAAGTTCTACATAAGTCTGAGGGCTGGCATCATCTTTCAAGGTGCTAAATGCATTTTCTCCTGATTTATTCAGATGCTGATGTAGAAGCTTAACATCTTCAGTGAATGATAATGTTAATGGCTTATTGGACTTGGCATGATTTATGTACTTGGCATGATTTATAGTGCTCAAGGCACTATGAGACACCATCTCTGACCATTCCTCAGTGTGAGGTGCTGCATTCAGCTCAGTCTCATAAATAGCACCCTCTCACAGTGGACCAACCAGTTTGCTGATAGCCAAAACCAGTTGCTCACATGATCAAGGAGGACCTGCGAACTGGTTGAACCACTGTGAGCGGGTGCTATTTATAAGACTGAGTTGAATACAGCATTACAGCATGCAGTCTCCAGTCCATCACAGGGACACATGGAAAAGTCACCAGTCCATCACATTGACACCTGGACAAGTCTCCAGTCCATCACAGTGACATCTGGACAAGTCACCAGTCCATCACATTGACACCTGGACAAGTCTCCAGCCTATCACAGTGACACCTGGACAAGTCTCCAGCCTATCACAGTGACACCTGGACAAGTCACCAGTCCATCACAGTGACACCTGGACAAGTCTCCAGTCCATCACAGTGACACCTGGACAAGTCACCAGTCCATCACAGTGACACCTGGACAAGTCACCAGTCCATCACAGTGACACCTGGACAAGTCACCAGTCCATCACAGTGACACCTGGACAAGTCTCCAGTCCATTACAGGGACACGTGGACAAGTCTCCAGTCCATCACAGGGACACATGGACAAGTCACCAGTCCATCACAGGGACACCTGCACAAGTCTCCAGTCCATCACAGGGACACGTGGACAAGTCTCCAGTCCATCAAAGGGACAAGTCTCCAGTCTATCACAGGGACTCGTGGACAAGTCACTAGTCCATCACAGGGACACCTGCACAAGTCTAAAGGCTATCAAAGGGACACGTGGACAAGTCTCCAGTCCATCACAGGGACACGTGGACAAGTCTCCAGTCCATCACAGGGACACTTGGACAAGTCTCTAGTCCATGACAAGAACACCTGGACAAGTCTCCAGTTTATCACAGGGACATGTGGACAAGTCTCCAGTCCATGACAGGGACACCAGGACAAGTCACCAATCCATCACAGGGACATGTGGACAAGTCTCTAGTCCATGACAGGGACACCTGGACAAGTCTCCAGTCCATCACAGGGACACTTGGACAAGTCTCCAGTCCATCACAGGGACACGTGGACATCACAAGTCCATCACAGGGACACGTGGACATCACAAGTCCATCACAGGGACACTTGCACAAGTCTCCAGTCCATCACAGGTAGACGTGTACAAGTCTCCAGTCCATCACAGGGAGACGTGGACAAGTCTCCAGTCCATCACAAGGACACATGGACAAGTCTCCAGTCCATCACAGGGACACATGGACAAGTCTCCAGTCCATCACATGGACACATGGACAAGTCTACAGTCCATCACAGGGACACATTTACAAGTCTCCAGTCCATCACAGGGACACGTGGACAAGTCACCAGTCCATCACAGGGACACCTGCACAAATCTCTAGTCCATCACAGGGACACCTGGACAAGTCCAAGTCAACAGTCCATCACAAGGACACCTGCACAAATCTCCAGTCCATCACAGGGACACCTGGACAAGTCTCCAGTCCATCACAGGGAGTATCTAGAAGATACACAATATACATGACTCAAACTAAACAAAAGATCCTACTTAAATAGATTCAGAAGCAAATAATCTTTCTTTGAAGCAGGTTTTAAGAACACTATTCTACTCAAATTTTAATCCTGAAGTCCTTTAAATTAAGGTGATCACCAAAGAGCTCTACAAAGCATTGTGCCTCATTTCAACTAAAGGTGAAGCTCAACTTAAAAAAAGAAAGAAAAAACTAATTATGATACCTTTAAGCAAACATATTACTAGAACAATTTTTGCCTTTTTCAACAACCTGAAAATCAATCCTCTGAATTACTTTGAAAATGATTGAGTTCAAGTTTTGTTGAGTCTCTTCGCACAACATAAATCTTGATCCCATCGGTTCTTCTCCTACAGTTTGGTCAGGGTGAGCAGAAACCTGTAGAGAAGACACCAAATGAGTCATTAAGATTCATTTAATATTAACTTCAAGTTAGAACACTATACAGTAACAATAAGAGCTACGGTAAAGCTAGACAAGTTGTTTGGCAATACTATTTTAAGCAATGTCCTACTGATTGCCAACAATATTACTCTACAGTCATCTACACACAGTCCTCAGAATGCAGTCCCCTGATAGGCACAAGCATTGCAGGGACTGTGTCTACTGTCCCAAAAACCCATGTCCATTAAAATACCTGTCAGACAAATTAGAAAGATTTCCAAGTCAGAAAGCTGTTCACCTCTGGTTCAAGAGATGAGGATAGTGATCCCATCGGTTCTTCTCCTACAGTTTGGTCAGGATGAGCAGAAACCTGTGGAGAAGACACCAAATGAGTCATTAAGATTCATTTAATATTAACACCAAGTTAGAACACTATACAGTAACACTGTGTAAAGAGCTATGGTAAAGCTAGACAAGTTGTTTGGCAATACTATTTTAAGCAAGGTCCTACTGATTGCCAACAATATTACTCTACAGTCATCTACACACAGTCCTCAGAATGCAGTCCCCTGACAGGAACAAGCATTGCGGGGACTGTGTCTACTCTCCCAAAAACCCATGTCCACTAAAATACCTGTCAGACAAATTAGAAAGATTTCCATGTCAGAAAGCTGTTCACCTGTGGTTCAAGAGATGAGGATAGTGATCCCATCGGTTCTTCTCCTACAGTTTGGTCAGGGTGAGCAGAAACCTGTGGAGAAGACACCAAATGAGTCATTAAGATTCATTTAATATTAACTTCAAGTTAGAACACTATACAGTAACACTGTGTAAAGAGCTATGGTAAAGCTAGACAAGTTGTTTGGCAATACTATTTTAAGCAAGGTCCTACTGATTGCCAACAATATTACTCTACAGTCATCTACACACAGTCCTCAGAATGCAGTCCCCTGACAGGAACAAGCATTGCGGGGACTGTGTCTACTCTCCCAAAAACCCATGTCCACTAAAATACCTGTCAGACAAATTAGATAGATTTTCAAGTCAGAAAGCTGTTCACCTGTGGTTCAAGAGATGAGGATAGTGATCCCATCGGTTCTTCTCCTACAGTTTGGTCAGGATGAGCAGAAACCTGTGGAGAAGACACCAAATGAGTCATTAAGATTCATTTAATATTAACACCAAGTTAGAACACTACACAGTAACACTGTGTAAAGAGCTACGGTAAAGCTAAACAAGCCGTTTGGCAATATTATTTTAAGCAAGATCCTGCTGATTGCCAACAATATTACTCTACAGTCATCTACACGCAGTCCTCAGAATGCAGTCCCCTGACAGGAACAAGCATTGCGGGGACTGTGTCTACTCTCCCAAAAACCCATGTCCACTAAAATACCTGTCAGACAAATTAGAAAGATTTCAAAGTCAGAAAGCTGTTCACCTGTGGTTCAAGAGATGAGGGTAGTGATCCCATCAGTTCTTCTCCTACAGTTTGGTCAAGATGAGCAGAAACCTGTGGAGAAGACACCAAATGAGTTATTAAGAATTATTTAATATTAACTTCAAGTTAGAACACTATACAGTAACACTGTGTAAAAAGCTATGGTAAAGCTAGACAAGTTTGGCAATACTATTTTAAAAAGTTCTTACTGATTGCCAACAATATTACTCTACAGTCATCTACACACAGTCCTCAGAATGCAGTCCCCTGACAGGAACAAGCATTGCGGGGACTGTGTCTACTCTCCCAAAAACCCATGTCCACTAAAATACCTGTCAGACAAATTAGAAAGATTTCCATGTCAGAAAGCTGTTCACCTGTGGTTCAAGAGATGAGGATAGTGATCCCATCGGTTCTTCTCCTACAGTTTGGTCAGGGTGAGCAGAAACCTGTGGAGAAGACACCAAATGAGTCATTAAGATTCATTTAATATTAACTTCAAGTTAGAACACTATACAGTAACACTGTGTAAAGAGCTATGGTAAAGCTAGACAAGTTGTTTGGCAATACTATTTTAAGCAAGGTCCTACTGATTGCCAACAATATTACTCTACAGTCATCTACACACAGTCCTCAGAATGCAGTCCCCTGACAGGAACAAGCATTGCGGGGACTGTGTCTACTCTCCCAAAAACCCATGTCCACTAAAATACCTGTCAGACAAATTAGATAGATTTTCAAGTCAGAAAGCTGTTCACCTGTGGTTCAAGAGATGAGGATAGTGATCCCATCGGTTCTTCTCCTACAGTTTGGTCAGGATGAGCAGAAACCTGTGGAGAAGACACCAAATGAGTCATTAAGATTCATTTAATATTAACACCAAGTTAGAACACTATACAGTAACACTGTGTAAAGAGCTATGGTAAAGCTAGACAAGTTGTTTGGCAATACTATTTTAAGCAAGGTCCTACTGATTGCCAACAATATTACTCTACAGTCATCTACACACAGTCCTCAGAATGCAGTCCCCTGACAGGAACAAGCATTGCGGGGACTGTGTCTACTCTCCCAAAAACCCATGTCCACTAAAATACCTGTCAGACAAATTAGAAAGATTT